>CAUYRT010008633.1:0-37808 GCA_963574885.1 Lepilemur ruficaudatus | reverse complement strand
GATATCAGGGTGATATTGGCTTCCTAGAATAAATTAGGGAAGAATCCTTCTTTCTTGATGTTATGGGACAGTTTCTGTAGGATAGATACTAGTTCTTCTTTGTAGGTCTGGTAGAATTGAGCTGTGAATTCATCTAGTACTGGGTGGCTTTTTGTCAGAGATTTTTATTATTGATTCAATCTCACTACTTGTTATTGGTCTTTTCAGATTTTCTATTTCTTCCTGATTCAAGCTTGGAAGGTTATATGTTTCCAAACGTTTATTTGTTTCCTCCAGATTTTCTAGTCTTTGTGCATAGAGGTGTTCATAGTAATCTCAGATGATCTTTTGTATTTTTGTGGTATCAGTTATAATGTCTCTTTTTCACTTTTGATTGAGCTTATTTGAATCCTCTCTATTCTTTTCTTGGTTAACCTAGCTAGTGGTCTGTCAATTTTGTTTATCTTTTCAAAAAACTAACTGTTCTTTTCATTGATCCTTTGTACTTTTTTGTTTCAATTTGATTTAGTTCTGTTTCAATCTCTGCTATTTCTTATCTTCTGCTAACTTTGGGTTTGGTTTGTTCTTTTTTGTCTCATTCCCTGAGCTGTGACATTAGGTTGATAATTTGTGATCTTTCTGTCTTTTTGACGTAGGCATTTAGTGCTATGAACTTCCCTGTTAGCACTGCTTTTGTTGTATTCCATAGATTTTGGTAGCTTATGTCACCGTTGTCATTCAGTGGAAAATATTTTTTGATTTCCATCTTGATTTCATCCTTGACTCACAGATCATTCAGTAGCAGGATGTTTAATTTCCGTGTATTTGTATTGTTTTGAGAGTTCCTCCTGAAACTGATTTCTAGTTTTATTCCATTGTGTCTGAAAAGATACATGGTATGATTTGAATTTTTAAAAACTTTCCTAGTCTTATTTTGTGGTCTAACATATGGTCTATCTTGGAAAATGTTCCATGTGCTGATGAGAAGAATGTACATTCTGCCATTTTGGGGTAGAATGTTCTGTCACTGTCTGTTAGGTCCACTTGTTTTAGAGTTTCAATTAAGTCCAGTGTTTCTTTGTTGATTTTTCTGCCTAAATGATCTGTGTAGTTCTGTCAGTGTAGCCTTCTGTCAGTGAAGTTCTGTTAGTGAAGTCCCCCACTATTATTATATTGCTGTTTATTTCATTTCTGAGGTCTGGTAGTGTTTGTTTTATGAATCTAGGAGTTCTTGTGTTAGGTGCATATATATTTAGAATCATTATATATTTTTGTTGAATTGATCCTTTTATAATTATATATTGACCATCTTTGTCTTTTTTTTTTTAAGTTTTGTTGATTTAAAGTCTGTATCTAATATTAGAAGAGGTACTCCTGCTCACTTTTTGTTTCCATTTGCATGAAATAATTTTTCCCTCCCTTTACCTTGGGTCTATGCAGCTCATTACAAGTTATATGCATTTCTTGGAGACCATATATTTGGAATGTATTTTATTTGATCTATTCTGTCAATCCATATCTTTAAGTGGGGGATTTCAACCATTTATATTCAATGTTAGTATTGATAAATGAAATACTATTTGAATCATCCTGTTAATTGTTACCTAGTTGCCTTGTATTCTCCCTTTTGTTACTGTTTTATACAGCTGTGAGTTTACTTTCCAGTGTTTTATGCTGGTGAGTAGCAACCATGCTTTTTGGTGTTTAGAGTACTTTTGAGCATTTCTTGTGTGGCAGGTCTAGGGGTGACAGATTCCTTTAGTGTTTGTTTGTCTGGGAAAGATTTTATTTCTCTTTCATTTATGAAATTTAATTTTGTAAGATACAAAATTCTTGGCTACCGTTATTCTGTTTATGAAGACTGAACATGGACCCTTCCCCCTTCTGACTTGTAAGGTTTCTGTTGAGAAGTCTGATGTTAGTCTGATGCATTTTCCTTTGTAAGTTATTGGATGCTTTGTCTCATAGCTTGTAGTATTTTCTCCTTCACTTTGGCTTTGGCCAAACAGATGATTATGTGCCTGGATGATGTCTTGTTTGCATAGTATACAAAGTCTGCATACTATTTTGGTTATTCTCTGTGGAGAAGGCACATGCTACCTGTGTCTAGACGACCAACTTGGTCTTGAGATTTCCTAACATTAGATTTTTTTTAAAGATGGATATAGCATTAATTCTTGCCTTGGGCACCTTACCCAATGCATGCAAAAATATAGTTCTTTTAAATACAATCATCAAGCAATATAAAATAAAACCACAAGCCATATGGATGGATCATCATTTCTAGGTTGTGCACTCAGTATATGATTCCTACCCTTCTAAATACTTAGGCTGTTTTTAGAAAAAGATAGCAATGGAGGCTGCTTTTCTGCCAGTTTTTAGGATGCCATTGCCTATTTAATAAACAGTATCTGTGCAACAAACCTACAGATCATCTGCCCTACTGATTATTTTGAAGTTTCCTAGTGTTGACATATTTTGAGCCTGACATTTACACCTTCAAAAATAAATGGCCAATTTGGAAGTATTTCAGTGATAAGCAGCTATAAATAATAATAATTATTATTTAATCATTATTATTATTTCTGAAGTCATTTTAAATTGAAATTCTCAGGCATTTTTCTAGAAATTTTACTTGGTTTTTCCTCCAAATAGTGTGTTTTCTCATTTCTGCATGTTCTATTTCTGACCAGTATCTGACATTCAACATCATTCAGAAGTCTGCTCTGATACAAGCACACTACTGTGACTGGATATAGATAATACCTGTTCCCGAGCTGCAGTGTGACCTTACAAATGATTTAACTTCCAGGTTTTAGTATCCCCAGCCAAAGAATGATAATAATGCCCAGCCAGGTGCCTGTAGTGACAGCTATTGAGAGGCTGAGACAGGAGGATAGCTTGAGCCCAGTGGTTTTAGTCCAGCCTGGAACATATACTGAGACCCCAATTCCAACTGTAAGAAAAAAAAATTAAAGATTTAGAAAAAGAAAAACAAAAAATGAAAAAAAAAAAAAAGGAAATGCCTACCAACAGCCTGAAATGAAGGCATTGGCTTGGTGTCATATAAAAGTAGATTCCAATATCAACTCTGCCATCTACTGGCTGTGTGACCTTAAGTAAGATACTTAACCTCTCTGAATCTCAAGTTTCTCAAAGTGTGACTGTGAAGTGTAAGAGTTAAGGAGGTGATATATAAGGTCTGTAACTCAGTGCCTGGCACTCAACAAGAATCAGTTCTTTATAAAACAGTTGTAACTCATTGGCTTATGAGTACTACCACAAAACTACAAAAAAGAATTACTGAGCGTTCTCAGCCTACCACTTTTTTCCAAAATATTCACTGAGGGAGCTTATGACCATATCTGTTTTACCCTAAAAAGGGACAGGCAGGATATACAAAAAAAAAAAAAAATTCTTATTTGTGGTTTTACAACTTCTAAGGTATTTCTAGGGATCAGACTCACTGTGCATCAAAATGGCTGTGTGTGTCTGTCAGATAGACAGGGCATTGTGCTGAGATGGGAGGATGCATCAGCCCCTGATTTCAGAGAGCCTGAAAAGAAGAAATAAGGTTTAGGCTTATCACACACAGATTGCCTAATAGCAACACAATACAGCCATTATCAGTCATGTAAACCTCATCAGTCCAGGAAGCACATGTTCACTCCAAGCTCACTAACTTCTGGAACTGCTCAATCAAAACTGCTGAACTTTCTTGGCTTCAATGGCTCCAAAATGAAATCTTTCCAGCTGCGAATCTTGAGAATTGCAGGCTAATTCCTTATATTTAGCAGAATCATTAGGAAAGCAAGCTTGAATGGGAAGAAAGAGCTAGCATTAAAAGTGTAAGATGCAGCCCAAGAGGAATTTGAGTTAATGCTATTTCCTATTTTTATCCTTGAACCAGTCTATGTTGTGAGTATATTTAAAGAATGAAGGGGGTCTGTAGGATGTGTTTTCTGCCCCCATCACATTCCATAGCTGTCCTCAAGGCCCATATAAGAGCCACCTTATCCACTAAACTATTCTAGATCCTTCCAAATGAATGTCACCTCTGCCTTCTCCAAACTTATCTTTAAGTCACACGTATTTTCTTTGTAAGGGGTAAGCACCTACAAGCCTAACAGTCCTGAGTTCAAATTCTGCCTCTACCCCTAACTTGCTGTGTGACTAAAGCTTGCTGAGCCATAATTACATGATCTTCAAAGTGTGAAAGAGGATATTGCACAATAGAGTTATTATGAGCATTAAATAAAATCATGTATTTCAAAGATTTAGCAGATTTCCTGGCCCATAAAGAATACTCAAAATGTTGTGGTTGTATTATCAATGTTGTTACTATCATTATCATTCTTATCTCTCCTACTTTATCAAAAACACACTGAGAGTAAGGACAAAGTTTCATGCTGCATTGCTTCCCTTAGAGGATTTGGCTCCAAGTACCACTCAAAAAGTGTTGAACAAATTTAAATTGAATATTTATAACCATGTGCTTTAGTCAGGATGCTTTTCATTGTAACTGATGGAGAGCATACTGAAATGAGCTTAGGCAAATGGGAAAGTCTTAAGGACGATAGTGAGTATATAAATAATTGAAGGATATCTGAACAACCACAACTTGAGAAACTTTCAAGATGAGATGTTATCTCATAGATAAATCAAATAAATCAACTTAAACAGATCATTTGACTAAGACAATAAGCCTATGTGTGACTGATCCATATAACCCTGCCATCAAAAAACTTAAAATGTTCCAATGTTTTCATACTGGTGAACACTGAAAAGTGGTAAGATTTTCCTTTTCTTTATTTTTTCAGGGTATGCATATTGACCTCAATCTGGTGTTCTGAATAATAGACGTCTACTGTAAGTTTTAACAATAGAAAATTAATAAGGAAAGGAATGTACAAATAGGGAAAGGAAGGGAAAAGGGATTTTATTTTTTCATAATCACGAAAGTACTACTTCATTTTTCACCCCACCCAAAATAAATATATCAAATAAACCATTCTTTAGATTAAGCAATAGTACTCACGATCTTTCAATAAGCGACTTGGACATTATCACAAAATCAGGCATTTCTGATACAACATTTTAAAAACAGAACCAAGAGAAACCAACCCTTATCTAGAAAGCAGTGGAAGCAGAGGACCCCCTGTAGTCATTGTAACAGAGTGGGGTTCTACCCAACAACTATGTGGCAACCGAAGTTTGGGTTTTCCCGCAATTCAGCTTGCCTGGTGTATCAGAGTCTTGGCAGAAAAAAGTTGGCACTATCAACTTGGGATATGTGAAGAGAATTTAATAAAGGGACTACTTTCTATTTATGAGCAGGGAACAGGGAGACTGCCAAGAAGAGTGCAGTCACCAGGGCCAGTGATAACTAGGCACTATCGCTTCTGCGTGCCTGGATGGGTGAGGCAAGGGTGTGTTTATTGCAACCAGAGACAGAGAAGGCTGCATGGAGGGGGCACCCAACAGAGCCGTGGCCTCCCAGTTGGGAAACAGCCATGGAAACACTGGGCCTCACCCCCTTTCTCCACTGATCTGCTGGAGCTCCCCATATAACAGTCTGACAAGAGGCCAGAGGGCAAGGCAGCCAGTAATGTGGTCCTTACAGGTCAACTGCCCAGAGCCTAGAGCAGGGTAGAGAAGGGTAGACATTGGACCCAGCACACCAGGGAATGGTCCCCATATACGCATGGCACTCCGACTGGCTCACATCAACATTTCAGTTCTCATGGGTCACACTGGCCACACTGTCAGATATACAGGAAAATCAAAATCAGGTAACGTAATATCTTACAAGTGATAGGAGAGAGCTGAGAACACTGTCTGCTTTAGTCCATAGGTTTAGCGAGGCCTATTTTCCTTCCTCATGCCCGGGAGATCTGAGATCTATCCTAGGAGTGTCATTAGTACAACATCAGCAGCCAGGGCGTTAGGCAGCTGGCTGCTTCCAACAGCTCTTCGGGACAATGGCTTTTAGGGCATCGGGCCCAGATCCTATCAAGTCCACACGTTCTATCCCAGTGTTGTAAGGCAAGTTTAATTGCACAGCTTCCAGGGATCAGATCCTAACCCCTGCTCCTGTGGAGTGTAGTGTTGACAGAATTATGGCCTCTTTGCTCAGGGTTTCTGAAAATCCCCACGAGGGAACCAACGGGATTACAAATCAGGGAGCACAGATGGGCTGCCTGATGAGTCCCTGTGTCTCCTTATATGGACTCCAGAGTGCTCTTTTGGAATATGAAATTGAAGCAGCGAGCGTGTCCAACATAAATTTTCCTATCTCATTGGGAAGCATTTAAACTGTTATTGCAAAACTAACACACATAGTACCAAACTGTAACTTGCCTTAACAATTATTATTTGCTTTATTTTATAAGGATCAAGAAGTTAGTTTGCTTCCCTCCCTTCAATCAGCCTTCTCAGCTGAATTTACACTAAATGTAAAAGATCAAAATATTCATTTCCGAATGAACCTTGTGGATAACTCAATAACAGACTTAGTTCACCACTGTGGTCTCAATTCAGATAAATCACTCTACTCAAAAAGAAAAAAAGAAAAACAAAGACACACACATTTCTGAATGTGAGTTACAAAGCATGCACGTTGGATTCTTTGATCTTCACAGTGATCATGTGAAGTAGCAGCCTGGTGTCATTATTGTCCCTGTTTTAAGGTGAGATTAATTGACACTTAGTATCATGGAGTTTTTAAGTGCCAGTGCCTGCCTTGGAACCCAGGTATTTGACTATGAATGTCATGATGTTTCCACTCTTCTGTGCTGCTTTATTTATGAGACAGAATTATAGTCATACCAGCACAGCATCTCTTTGGGACAGTAGTGTCACCAAAGCCAATAAATAAATAAATAAATAATTTCAACAAATTTCTGTCTTCATTGTGTAGATTTGTTTGTATAGTATCACCAAAACAAAACAAAAATCCTTTACACCACCTGAATGTTTCACCTCTATCTCACTGAACATTCTGATAATTGAGAACAGCTTGCCAGGCATCTATGATTATTAATCTCATGTGGAGAATACATTTGAATGGTATAATGGAGTTCTTTTTATTCTTCACGTTTATCATAGAGAGAAGTTCAGTCTGATTGTAACTGTAGAATTTCCGTGATGTGAGCATTGACTTTTTTTAGCATCATCAGAACTCCCAACCCTAGAAAACCCTAACTAAGAATCCTAGAGAAACTTCAGGGTTTTCTCAGACTTTGAAAATTGTTTCAGTGCATATTACCGGATGAGACAATATGTGTGATATCACCCACACAGATTCTGCAACCAAGCAGACCCTTAAATGAAAATGAATCAGAATAGTTTTATTAGGGTTTTCTTGTCTGATCAACATATCATTTTGCATTAACTTTGGAGAAGAAAAAAATATAGTGATTTATTCTTTATCTCTCTATTTTAAAAGGCTATCATATTCACTAAAATATAATGGATTGGCAAGGAAATATATGTTTCAATAATAACATAACATTAAAGTGAATAAGAATAGCAAAAAATGTGTGTGCAAAGCATAAATTCAATGGAGGTAGATTTATCTTTCCAGATTGCTTCTTACTCCTTACAAAGGTATCAGACACTAAGCAGTGCTGAACTAGTAAATGTGTGATTTACTTTGCACATGATTCAGAATGAAGAAAATGTGGTCTTATGCTCTTTCCTTGATGATGAGGGGTCACCAGGGGAATTGGCTCATTTCGCCACATGATTCTGTTTCTATCATGACACAAATCACACCTCTGTGGTCAATGCTAAATTCTCTTTCCTGGTCCTGTGTTCTGCTGTGGTGCAAGGCTCATGCCGTAACTCAGTACGTATGCATACACGTAATGCTGTGAGCTTGTGTGACTTGGGAACACGAGATCTAAGAGTCATTGATTCAGTTTTCCTCTGTGAGAGATGTAGAGCCCTGACAGTGCCGGTTTTCATAACCCTCTCCTTTCTCCTTGTGGAATAGGCCTGCACTGTTTTTCCTTCCAACAGCCTTTTTGGCCTTGTGCTTTGTGGAGGTGAAATATCCCTACAAGTCCTTCAAAAAATTATTTTTCCAATAACTTCCTTTTTAAATTGGTAGGTTCATTAAGTAATCTTATTGCATTTTTCTCTCCAGGGTTTTTTCACTTCAAACTCTGCACCCTCTCACGTTCTGTTTTCCATCTTGATATTTTTGGAATAGCTCCAATCAGTTTCCAACCTTGTCTGCTTGCCAAATAGGTCTATCTTTTCTACTTGGAAGGAAAGAATATGAGGAAAAAAATGTCAATATGAAATGGTATCCAAGAGAATAAACAGGAGCAACTAATCAAGGTAATTGATTATGCTAGAAGCGTGATGCCTGGAAGTCCACGCACACTGACAAGTAGGCAGGATACCGCACCTTCCCATCCTACTTCTGCCAGAACCAGTCTACTTTTTGCTATCCACTGCTTTAAAAAGCTTAGCACATTTAGAAAGTGTATGTGAAAAATGCTTATATACAATAGGTCACTTCACTATCACCTGAAAATGGGTCCTTTACCCTTCTCCTCTTTCTGCTGTTGCTCCTCACCCACAACCCCCAGGGTTTCACATCTCAGTAAACGGCTCTACTCGCCATCCATCCAGAATCCCAGGGCTCATCCTTGCCCTCCCCTACCCCTCCAGCCAACACCATCCAGTCACCAAGCCCTGTGCACGTTACCTCTTGAGTATCTTTTGAATATATTCCATTGTCACCATCCTCATTACTACCCCCGAAGTCCAAGTGGGCACCATCATCTGGTGACGGTACTGTGGTAATCACTGCACCCAGAGCTGCCCTCTCATTTTCCACTCTGCAACCAGCGATGGTTTGAAACACACACCCTGACACAGTGCTACCAGGTTTACAATCCTTCAACAACCTCTTAACTCTCCATCATCACTTGCCATTTAAAATTAAAAAAAAAAAAGGAAGGAGTATTTGTACTTATTTCAAGAATTTGAGTTTAACTAAAAGATTATGAATTGGTGTTGTGTGTGTATCGTGGGCCAGGAGATAAAGAAATCCTATTTAGATGGAAGGTAGCATAAAAATGAGTCAGGAAGCCCAAATCCAATGTTGATAAGAAGGAAGAACGACATCACTCAAAGGCATCACTTTGAGTCCAGACTGATGTAAAAAGATGTTAGACTCCAGAGTACATTACAAAGAAAGAAAATGGAATAAATGGATTATCCAATACATATAACCATGTGGAAAAGTTTGAAGAAGAATTAGTGATAGATTTTTTGAGAAAAGAGCAAAATAAAGCAGTTGTTAATACTGGGAAGAGCAATATTATACAAAAAAGTAAATGCAATTATACAACATTTTAGGTGTCAGTTGCAAACAATATTAAATACTCCTGTGATATACTTTCTGAATAATGATTTAACCAAGAATTATGTCTATCCACAGTAGGAGGATGGTGAAGCAGTTATGAGTAAATAGGTCTTTATCTACCATACCTAGAAATCATAGATAATGCCCCAAATTTTACAAAAATATATATTTTAAATTTGGTACTTAAGAATATGAATGTAAATATGGGACATATAACTAAAAATAATTTTAAAGATTTGTCTCTGGAGCACTGTGGTTGGAAATGGTAAAAAAAGAAGACTTCAGGTTTTTCATTAAACTTTGTAGCATGATTTGACTTTTAAAAATTATGGTCACATTGGTCACATGTTATTTTTTAAAATTAAATAAAAATATTTAAAATGATAGAAATGATAAAATATACTGCTAAAATATTAACCAAAGAAAACAATATTAATATTCAGAAAAATAGAGTTTTAGTCAAAAATATAATTGGAAAACTGAAAGTTTCATTCAATGATAAAAGGAAAAACTCACCAGGAATTTATTACAATTCTGTATCTGCTTCCTTCTAACAACACTGATTCAGAAATGTAGACAGTAAAAGGTGACAAAATTACATAAAGAAATAAAAAATCCACAAACAATTTGGAAGAGAAAAAGGCAGAGAAATGCATACACTTGGTTTATGACCCACCAATTTCACTCCCAGGTATTTACCCACAAGAAATGATTTGTACATGATTACTCATAGCATATTTATTCATATTAGCCAACAAATGGAAAAAAACCAATGTCCATCCATCAACAGGTGAATGGATTAACAAACTGTGTGATATTCATAAACGGAAACTACTGAGCAATAAATAGGAGATAACTACTGACCCCTTTATATTAATAAACTAAAAACCTCAATCTGAGTAAAAAATCCAAACATAAAAGACTACACATCATATGATTCCTTATTTAAGATTGTAGAATAAACAAAACCAATCTATAGTGACAGCAGATGGTTGGTTTCCTGGCAATGTGGCGGAGGAGGGGGAAGGGAGAATTGACAGCAAAGGGGCACGAGGGAATTTGCGGGGAGAGAGGAATGTTCTATGGCTTGAGTGAGATGGTTACATAGGTATACACATTTGTCAAAATTCATCATGCTATACTGTGATAGTTAATTTTATGTTAATTTCATATGTCAACTTGACTGCATCGCGGGACACACAGATAGCAGGCTGAACATTATTTCTGGGTGCGTTTGTGAAGCTGTTTCTAGAAGAAACTAGCATTTCAATGGGTGGACTGTATAAAGTGGATAGCCCTCCGCAATGTGGGTGGGCACCATCCAATGCCTTGAGGGCCTGAATAGAACAAAAAGATAGAGGAAGGATTTAGTCTCTTAGCCTGACTGAGCTGGGACATCAATTTTCTCCTGTCTTCAGCACTCCTATCTCTTAGATTCGACTGGAATCTACACACACCATCGGCTCTCAGTCTTTCAAATTACATCACTGACCTTCCGGGTCTCCAGCTTGCAGAGGGAAGATAGTAGGACTTCTCAGCCTCCATAATCACACAATCCAACATCTTACAATAAATCTCTTTCTCCCCACCACCCTCTCTCTATATATGTATCTATGTATTCATATTTACACACATACATATATCCAATAAGATATACATATCCTACTGGTTCTATTTCTCTGGAAAACCCTGACTAATACATATACTTAGATGTCTTATTATATAAATTATGATTCAATAAAGTTGACCTTTTGAAGTTTTAAAGGAAGTACACAGGATGTTTCCAAAGGCCTTCAGCCTAAGGCATGGGAAACTGTGTTATATTTATTTATAGTAGGGACTGTAACTTTACAGAGCCAGGCTATTTTTAGAAATCCAATGAAAAAGGTAAAAGTGCCAATAGAAAGACAAGAATACTTTCCTCTGGTTGGGGGTGGCAACCAGAGAGTGGTGATGTCATAAAACCTACCTCAGTGGTCCTCCTGAAGTGGGAGAAGCAACATGAGCCAGTCAAGGTCACCAAACAGCGTATTTGTATTTTTTTTTTTTTTATCATAGCAAGAGTAAAATTTAATTAGCTTCTGAGGATGTTGCTGGAGGATTCACTGAATTACTTATATTTTATTACCATAATTAATACAATATAAACCTTTAATATTCTCTCCCCCATCCTAAGCTGATGTGCTCTGGTGAAATGAAATGTATATATATTTTATGGTGTTGTAATGGGATCTGGAAAAACACGTGAGTAAGACTGTAGAGGCTTAACTGATTTTAACCTGAGTTCCTCATTTTAAAAAATGAAAATATTAGTCGTTGATTTCTCAAGCCTCTTTTTTTTTTTTTTTGAGACAGAGTCTCACTCTGTTGCTGGGGCTAGAGTGTCGTGGTATCAGCCTAGCTCACAGCAACCTCAAACTCCTGGGCTCAAGTGATCCTCCTGCCTCAGCCTCCTGAGTAGCTGGGACTATAAGCATGCGCCACCATGTCTGGCTAATTTTTTATATATATACTTTTAGTTGTCCAGCTAATTTCTTTCTATTTTTATAGTAGAGACAGGGGTCTCACTCTTGCTCAGGCTGGTCTCGGACTCCTGAGCTCAAAGGATCCTCCTGCCTCGGCCTCCCAGAGTGCTAGGATTACAGGGATGAGCTACCAAGCCCGGCCCTCAGGCCTTTTTAATTTTATATGATGAAGCATAGTCCCTTCCTTTAAAGATTATGGGAAGGAATGACACTCACACTTAATAAAAAATAAATAAAACATCAGTACTTACATATACAGAAAACTTAAGATAATATGTTGTAACCATTATAATAATATAAGATCATGCTATTTAATATTAATTATTAATATTATTGTATAAAATAATATGATAGTTGAGTAAAGTGGATGGAAACAAGACAATTATATAAATATAGGAAATCAGCATGATTTCCATACACTATCAAAAGCTGGTTAGTAACTATTTTAAAGTAATAAAGAATAAAAAAGATTATATTTAAGATAAGAAGGAAAAAGTATTAGTCAGGCAGAAACAACCATAGTCAGAAATTTACAAAATCCACACAGACAGCTACAAACTTTCCCAGGAACTATAAGAGATTTGAGTAAACAAAAGAAGAGTATGAAATATTCCTGGGTGGAAAGTCTGAATTACCTTGGTCCCATGTCTCCTTTTGGCAATCATCACTCTCTTCTCTTCTTCCCTTCATACACAAAACCTTTATAGTTGTCAACACAGCACTGCCCATTTCCATTTCCCATTTACTCTCCAAGTGACTATGATCTGTCTTGTGCCCTCCCTAGGTCACTAAAACTGTTCTCATCGAGGTCACCAACAACATACTTGTTGCTAATGCCAATGACAAAGTTTGCATTCGTTATCTTTCCTGAGATCTCAAGAGCATTTGACTATGTCACATCAACCCTCTTTTCTGAAAGACCGTCTTCCTTCCACTTCCAAGATACACACTCTCCTGTTTTTCTGCCCTCCCTCTGGCTGCTTATTCTGTCACATTTTGTGGTTCCTCGTCCTCTGCTTGCACCTTAGATATTGGCATTTCTTAAATCCTCTGCTGTGTTCATTCTCCATACCTTGTGTGTGAGGCTGCATCCACTCTTACAGCTGTACCTACCTTTTAAATACTGAAGACACACAAAGCTGTATCTCTAGCTCATCTCACTTTCATCCAGGCTCCAAGCCGGCACATCTTGATATGCAGCTTTGGGTGTACCACACACGTCTCAAACTTTACATAGACAAAAGTTAGCATCTTCCCACCTCATACTCACCTTTTCTGCATTTCTTCCCAGTGAGTGGAACCAACATCTGCCCTGTGGTGTCATCTCTGATTCCTCCCTTTTCTTTATTTTACATGTCTAATCAATCACCAATTTCTGTTAATTTTACATTCCAAATATCTTCCAAATATACCGCGTTTGTCAAATACATACATATCTCTCTATTCCTGATGCCACTACCCTAGTTTAAATCAGCATCATTTTTTTCTCTGACTTATTAGAACAACTGATTTCCAGCCCATAATTTTTGCCTCCAGTCCAATTGTTCCTCCATATTACAAGAAGACAGATCTTTCTTAACTGTGAATCTAGTTAAGTCACTTTCCTACTTCAACCCTTTCAATATTTTCCACAGTACCCAGGGTAAATTACACACCCCTTAACATGGTTTGGATGCCTCTTAATCTGGCCCCTGTTGAGAACCAATCCTTTACACTCTGCTTCAGCCATACAGAATTATTTTCAATTACTCAGATGCATCAGGCTCTCTATTAACTCTTGGGTTTTCCAGATGCAACTCCATCTACTTTCAACATTCTTTTCCCTCATCCATTTGCCTGTCTATTCTAAATCTCAGGACTAAACATAGATGTCACTTGTCTAGGGAGCCTCATTCACTCCAAGCCTGGGTTAGACTCTTACCATATGTTCCCCAGTAGCTTGTGCCTCTCTTCTCATTGCTCATGTCTCACTGGGTTGTACATATCAATTACTCTCCTGCTTCCTGCACTAGAAACCATGAACGTGAGGGCAAGAATATATCCATCTGGTACAATGCTGTATCCCTATGCCAAGCACGGTTTCTGAACATGGTAAGTGTTCAATAATTAGAGTAAAATTAATTAATTATATAGCTATAATAATGAAGGCAGTAATACTGGCACAAAAATTGACAAATCAATAAAACAGAACAAAAGCCCGAAGCAGATCCTTAGTAGATAGAGAATCTAATAGATAGAATTTAATCAAAATATCACTGTAAACAAATGAAGGAAAGTGAGACTTTCTTAGTTACTATTGGTTATCTGTTGAGGTGGGGTGGAGAAAGATTTTCTAAAGTTAAAATTTATGAAAAATGTCACAAAAATTTACTTGACTCCATAATCATTTGCATGGCTGTTAATCACAAATATCATGAGTCAAATTAAAATGCAAATTAAAAACTGGGGGAAAAAAACATGTTCGCTATATATAATAAAGGGTTAATATACTTTTTCTAGTTTCCTTGGATTTTTAAGAAAACAAGATGATCTCAGATAAATAGGCCAAGGACATAAAGAGACATAAGAGAAGAAATATAAAATAATAATTGATCAAAAAATGTATTCAACTTTCATTGTAATCAAAGAAATGCAAATTTTAGTACAAAATGAGACAACTTTTTTTAACTTTCACATTAGTAAAGATTTTTAATGATAAAAACTCTAGGCATACAAGGAAGTAGTGAGAAATTGATACAACTTTCTATTAAATAATTTGCAATATGTATCAAGAGTCCTTAAATCTCCTAAGAAGCTAAAATTTGACCTTCAATCAAGGCTAAGGAAATAATAAAAAAGGAAAAAATATTTCCACATAACTATTAGTCACAATGTTACTTATAACCATGTAAAATTTGGGGAAAATGTAATATTAAACAATAAGAAACTGGTTAAGTAAATTCTAGCATATTGAAAAAATAAAGTGTTGTGTAGCCACAGACATGTAAGTAGATAAACAATAGTTATAGATAGATGCAAGAATTGCATATTACTATTGTAAAATTAAATATGCACAAATACACACACAAAGAAGCTACAAGGAAATAAATATTTAATATATTAAATATGCTTCTATCTAGATTAAGAAATTATGAAAGACTTAATTTCTTCTTTATATATTTCAGTATTTCCACATTTTCTACAGTAGTATTACTTTTATAATCCAGCAAAACTAAAATAATAAAAATTGACTGTGACAGACTCTGGTAAAGTTAACTTGACTGTATAGGAAGCATCAGGACTGGTGGATGCAGGTACTAATTTTTGCATTGAAAAGACCTTTGCAGTATGAATGTAGATATGTCCTAGAGCCCAGGAGCGTGTCTTGCACTGGTCACTGGCATAGCAAGGGCTCAGGACTGCTGGAAAGGTGTTGCCAGGATGTGCCCATGGTCTTGGCATGGGGTGGGAGACCACAACGAGTGGGAAACAGAGCACTAGAGAGCATCAGAGAGGCTCTGAGTGTGCTGGAGCCAGGAAACCTGGATTCAAAGATAAGGATATAGGTAACGGGCCAGTGGACTTAGGGAATATGAGCTTATGCTATCCTACAGAATTTCTAGAAGATTGAGGCAAGACCTCAAATGAATTTGAGAAGGGGCCTCTGGGCAGCTGTGTTACATACCTGCTTCAAAGTAAAAACACGGTGATGCAGGAGGATCACTTGAGGTCAAGAGTTCAAGATCAGCCTCAGCAACAGCAAGACCCTGTCTCTACTAAAAATAGAAAGAAATTAGCTGGACAACTAAAAATATATTTAAAAAATTAGCTGGGCATGGTGGCACATGCCTGTAGTCCCAGCTACCTGGTAGGCTGAGGCAGGAGGATCTCTTGAGTCCAGGAGTTTGAAGTTGCTGTGAGCTAGGCTGACGTCACGGTACTCTAGCCCAGGCAACAGAGCAAGACTCTGTCTCAAAAAAAAAAAAAAAAATTAAAACATGATATTCCAGAAAATTCTTTAAAAGCAATGATGCCTGGCTATGAAAATAAGAATACTAATGAGAAGGTATCCTGGGGAAGATGGGCCTTCAGGGAGATTACAAGGAGAGAAGAGAGACAGGACCAAAAAGACCTCCATGTGTTGGAGAAACTTGGAACAATTGATGGCCTGGAGCTCTTTACACCTTCATGTGACGCTGGCATTAAACAGAGCTTTAAAGCATGAGACAGTGGATTTGTTAGAACTAAGTTCACTGTGAGTGACAGGAGCCCCAACACAACAATGATTTAAATAATATAGAAGTTTGTTTTCCTCTACAGTATGGGTCAAGAAGGAGATGGTCCAGTGCTGAGTTAGCTTTCTACAGTATCATGAATTCAGGCTCCTTCTACCTTATTGCGTCACCATGCAGTAACTCCATGCTCCATGCCCCCTTAAGCTCTGGGACAACTTCTCCAGCTGCAGCCATCTGGTCCCCAAGCCAGTCAGCAGTGCAGGAGGGAAAGGGCAAAGAATGGTGAGAGAGATCTCCAGTTGCTGCTACTGATGCTTCTGCTTACATTCCATTGGCCAGAACTTATGTGCAAGAGAAGCTGGGACATTTAGTGTTTATTCTGGGTAGCCACATGTCCAGCTCAACAGTCTACCACTATGGAAGATGAGGAAAAGGATACTGTGAGACAAGTAAGGTTTTTCCAAAGAAAGATTCCAATAAATGAAGTAAGAGGGGAAAAATTTCAAGAAGAGGGAACACTTTGTGCAAAGCCAAAGAAAGGTGAAGAAAACCATGTGTTCAGGAAATCATGAATATCATTCACCAACTGGGAACTGCTTGATTCAGCCATGCGTATGCTTCAGGTTTCGCACGAAATGCATATTTGTCTCATGGGAGGTGGGTGAGGAGTCAATGGTACCATGACTTATATTACATTTCTGGTCTCCTTACTTTCTGAATTTGGCATAGTTCACATCAGTGAACATTCTTATGGTGTGTTGGTGGTTTGCTTTTTAAAGCACTTACTGCTCCGAGCTTGTTCTCCTCTCCAGAGAATTATTAAAATGACTCAAACATCTACAAGGATGTAAATTTCAGGCTGATGGGTATTCCTTGCCCCAGGTTTAATAAGCATAGTTTGCCAGCGTTAGCTATCTACAACAAGAGAGATCTAAACCAACCCGCCTTGCCTACATTGCTAGTTTTTGTCCTCTTTCTGCAGTACTGCATCTGGCAATACAAATAAAACAGGCAAATGACATTCAAAGGTGAGACCATTGAAGAGTCATTACAGTATGTCAGATCATGATGTCACATAGAGACAGAAAAATAGCATTTTGTGTGAAGTATGTTTGCTTCTTTTCCAGTAAACTTGATTTGGAACGGGGAAAATCTTTCTCTTAACCCTGTCCCTAAACACCGATTCCAGAAAATAAACATGACGACATTTATCTGGCCCTTGGATGGACCTCAAATATGTTGGACAAATGCCTTTATATTTTGCTGCACTTGAACATCTTGAGTAAAATGTGGTCAGGGAAGGAGTTGGGTATCCGGAGTCAAGTGTTCTTACCAGGAAGAACAACATCAAGGTAAATTTGTGCTCACTGTAGAAGACAGTTGGTGGTAGAAGCACATTTGCCCCTGAAAAAGCTATCAGATAGGTTGCAAAATAACTGTCTTTTGCAGTATTATTCAATGTACAGCTCCTGGAACCAATGCTACCTTTGGGGAAAGCCTTTGGCAGAGAAGGACACAGCTAAACAGCTGGAATTGGTTACCCAATACATAAAAACTAGCCCTAGTATTGTTCATTCCACAGACATATTTATGCTCCCAGTTTAAGAAGCATTCTCTATGGAATATAATTACCACTTCTCACTGTTGTGTTCTGGAATTTTCTTATAGCACATGAGCTTGCTGCATTATAATCTTTGCTCTGGAAACAGCTAACTCAGCTCAAACAGCTTGAACACAAATGAAATCTCTGCACACCCCTCTATAAGCTTCATGTGTGAATATGAAATCATAGAATCAAACCCTCAATAGCCCTAGACTTCATAAAGACCAAGTGCTTGTTATAATACTCCTTACCTTCCCTTTGTAATTATGATGCAGAGGAAATTAAGAATAATTTTCTTTTGAACAACTTTAGCAGGTATGACTTACATGACCTTCAGTCATTGAAGCACTAACTGGAACATTTTTGCCATATCCAGACCCCCTAGATATGTGTTTAATTGGCAAAAGCAATAAGCAGAACTGCTCTCTAGTGTACTACCATTTGAGGTTTTTTAAATAAATAAATAAAACTTATACCATGATTTACATACAATTGCACTCCACCTAAGTTCTTCACATGGGCTTATAATATTAAAGGACAAAGATGCTAGCAAGAATTAGTTTGAGCTAGCAGGCAGGTGATTTAAGAAGCATTCATTGTCCATCTACATGTAGGTGAGGCTAGTGACTCATGATTTGGAGTCAAAGCACCCTCGTTTGGGTCAAGACGACTACTAGACATTGGTAATATGTGCCTCCCCCATGGAGAAGAAACAGAATAGTAAGCAGATTCTCACATTTCACATTTTGAACAGATTCTCTAAGAGAGAAACTACGATGGATTCACCAGGGAAGTGACCGGAAGCACAAAAAGTGGATAAGGAGAGGGTTCAGGGAAACTTGCCCCACGGGGGCTGGCTGACAGCTGGGAGAAGTTCCTGGATTCAGGGAAACAGTAAGAGAGAAGCTCCCAGGGCTCCACTAGCCAAGATGAGCTTTTATAATCTTGGCTACAAGTGAACCCCCTGACCCACACAGGCCATGGGCGTAATATAGGGAGTTGCTTGGAGATTGCACAGAGACATTGTTCCGGAAAGGCAACTCAGGCAGAATCCCATATGCAGGTGGGAGCTTAGAGCTGCTTGAGCTGGGCACCATTCTGAGAGCCTAGATACTGGGGAACTGAAGATATACCTGCAGCCACTGTGTGGCTCCGAGGAGGGATAGAAGAGCCCAGGTGCTCCCATGAATCCCTGAGAAGGTCTCCACCACCCTTCCGTGGGCTGTATTTGAGACTGAGACATGAGCAGATAGCATTTTCCACAGTTTCTCACCCCCACTGCCTGCCTGGGTAGGGTTCCAGCCTTCCAGGTTGCAGGTCCAAGGTACCATTTTGTGATTTAGACACTGGGCAGAGCCCTACCACTGGGCTGCATTTGGGCTTGATGCAGCTGGGATGGGCCGGAAAAACAGGCTTTCCAGCATGCATCTGGGATGGTGCCCACCTTCCTGCAGCCAGAAGCTGTGGAACCAAGCCTCAAATCTGTACTTCCTACAGTTTCCTACCAGTACAGCCTGCCTGAGAAGGGCCCTGTCCTCACTGGCCAAAAGCCCAGGCTACCATTTTGGGAGTCTGAAGGCAGGTAGCACTCTACTCTTGTGGTGAATTTGGGCTGACACAGCCCTGCCCAGCTAAGGAGGGATGAGGCAGCTCAAGCTTTCTTATATACAACTAAGAAAATTGCCACCACTCTGCTACGTGCCACAGTGAGACCAAGAGTGAAGTGGATGGCATTTCCCGCAGCATTCTGCCCACACTGTTCACATGGAAGGGGTCCCAGCCTCTCTGGTCACAGGCCCAAAATGCTATTTCCAGAGTTTGAAGCTGGGCAGCCTGGAAAGGGATGAATCTCAGCCTCTGGGTCTATACATCACTGGATCCACAGCCAATGCTCCCTAACACCTACTAGGACCACAGCAGCCTGGGAAGACTGGTGGGTTCTGGGGAAACAGTGAATGCTTAGGCTTTCAGGGAGGGCAACTTCCAGCTGAGAGGAGAGTGCAGTGAACAGGAGGGCCCCTTAGGACAAAGGCCACCATTTGTGGCCTTCTCCTCCTCCTCCCCTCCCCTACCGACTGCTACAGAGGCAGAGGTGGCTATTTCCCCTCAGAACCAGTGAGGATTCCACAGGGGAAGCCAGGGCACTTGGGAACAGTTGCCCCACCTGACAGAGCACCTATCACACTCAGGATTTTATGGACTTGAGGTACACTCTGTTCCTTCTAAAAAGCCACAGTAAATGCTTTTATGTTCCCCAATGACTAAAAGCTACCACCTCCCTTCAGGAAGGGTGAGTATAGCAGTCCTCTCCCTGAACTGTAAGTCTCTTCTGAGAGGAGCCTAACCCCTTGGAGGCAACTCCCTCACACAACCACACGTACCCTGCCAGAGAATTTCAGCCACAGCCCATAGCCAGTCTACTAACCCTCCACACAGTGGATAGAGCTGCCACCACCACTTCTGCTGCAGCTCAGTCTGCAGCTGGCTCAAGATGGGAGCTGGGAATCTGGGTGTATTTGTGCCCCAGAAGCACTAAGCTGGCCATCATTGCTGAAAGGGGGAGGTATGAACAGCATGTGCATCACACAGCTGCCTGCCTCTGCTAATTTCATCAAGAGGGGCCCACTCTCTTGTTGCACGCTCACAGTGCATCTACCCTTCTCCTGCCTCGGCATACTTTTGAAGCAGGAGATCACTTCACCTTTCACTATCACAGCCAGCACCTGAACTGAGGGAGGCTTGAGGGCAAATTTGCCAGTCCAGTCTCAGTCTACTCTGCCCTAGGACTCAAACACACCATCCAGGGGCCTGGGAACTGGGGATTACCTAAGCTAGTCCGCCACCTCTGGCACCAGAACGCTCTTCCAGAAGTCTGAGGTCCAAATGACTCAAATGTTTTCAGCAACACTGCATTCAGTACCTACCTGCATGAGACAAAAAGCAGTGTGTACCTTTCTCTCACTACATTGAGCAGCAGAGTTCCAGGCAGAGCAGAACAAGTAATCCGCAAAGCTATCTGTTTTGAACTGAAAGGAGACATTCCAGATCAGAAGAAACCAAATAAAAACTCTGGCAATATGAAAAAATGGGCTCTCCTGATAACCCCAAAGGATAATACTAATTAACCAGCAATGGACTCCAAACAAAAGGAAATTTTTGTAATGTTGGATATGGAATTCAAAATACGGATTGCAAGTAAGGTCAATGGGATCAATGGGAAAGTTGAAAACCAACACAAAGAAACCAAACAAAAATTCAAGGCATAAATGAAAAATTCACTGAAGAGACAGATAATTTTAAAAAACAGAACTTGTGGAAAAGAAAGAGTCATTTAGGGAGTTTCAAAATACAGTGGAAAGTCTTAAGAGCAGACTAAACCAAAAAGTAGGAAGAATTTCAGAGCCTGAAGAGAAGGCTTTCAAAATAAGCTGGTCAATAAAAAATAAAGAAAAAAATATGGAGAGAAATAAAGAAAATCCCCAAGAATTATAAGATTATGTAAAACACCCAAATATGAGAATCATAGGTATCCTTGAGGGAAAAGCAATAAAAGCAAAAGGCATGGTAAACCAATATGAGAAATAATGGATGAAAACTTCCCTGGTCTTACTAGAGATTTAAAAATCCAGATAAAAGAAGGTCAATGAACTGCTAGAAGATTCAATGCAAACAGAATATTACCAAGGCACATAGTCATCAGCCTGGCCAAAGGCAAAGTGAAGGAGAAAATCCTACAAGCTGAAAGACAAAAGCATTCAGTAACTTACAAAGAAAAATCCATTAAACCAACAACAGACTTCTCAATGGAAACTTTCCAAGTCAGAAAGGGTAGAGATCCCATGTTCAGTCTTCATAAAAAGGTAACGGTAGCCAAGAATTTTGTATCCTGCAAAATTAAGTTTTATAAATGAAGGCAAAATAAAATCTTTCTCAAAAAGTAAACACTAAGAGAATCTGTCACCCCCTAGACCTGCCACATAAGAAATGCTCAAAAGTAGTCTAAACACCAAAAAGAATGGTTACCACTCACCAGTGTAAAAACACTGGAAAGTAAAAACTCACAGCCCTATAAAACAGCAACAAAAGGGAGAACAGAAGGCAACTAAGTAACAATCAACATGATGACTGGAATAGTATCTCACTTATCAATATTAACATTGACTGTAAATGGCTGAACTGCCCCAGCTAAAGCATACAGATTGACAGAATGGATAAAATAAACAATGCAAATATCTGTTGTTTCCAAGTAATCCATTTAACTTGCAAAGAACTGCATAGATTCAAAGTAAAGAAGTGGAAAAAAATATTCCACACAAATAGAAATCAAAAGCATCAGGAGTAGCTACTCTTATATCAGATAAAACAGACTTGAAATCAACAACAGTAAAAAAAGACAATGATGATCTTATATAATGATAAAGGATCAATTCAACAGAAAGCTATAACAATCCTAAATATATATACATTTAACACCAGAACTCCCAGATTCATAAAACCAACACCACCAGACCTAAGAAATGAAATAAACAACAACATAATAAAAGTGGGGGACTTCAAGGCTACACTGACAGGACTAGACAGATCATTAAGGCAGAAAATCGACAGAGAAATACTGGACTTAATTGAGACTCTAGAACAAATGGACCTAACAGACAGTGACAGAACACTCTACCCCAAAATGGAAGAATATACATTCTTCTCATAGCACCTGGAACATTTTGCAAGATAGGCCATATGTTAGGCCACAAAACAAGACTAGGAAAATTTTAAAAAATTGAAATGATACCATGTATCTTCTCAGATCACAGTGGAATAAAACTAGAAATCAATTCCAAGAGAAACTCTCAAAACTATACAAATATAAGGAAATTAAACAACCTGCTGCTGAATGATCTGTGAATATCAAAAAATAGAAATCAAAGATGGAAATCAAAACATGTTTTGAATTGAATGACAATGATGACACAAGCTCTCAAAATCTATGGAATACAACAAAAGCAGTGCTAAGAGGGAAGCTCATAGCACTAAATGCCTATGTCAAAAAGACAGAAAAATCATACATTACCAAGCTAATGTCACAGCTCAGGAAACAAGACAAACAAGAACAAACCAATTCAAGGCTAGCAGAAGACAAAAAATAACAAAGATTAGAGCAGAACTACATTAAATCAAAACAAAAATATATAAGGAATCAACAAAACAAAAAATTAGTTCTTCAAAAAGATAAACAAAATTGACAGCCCACTAGCTAGATTAATCAAGAAAAAGAAGAAAGAGGATTTAAATGAATTGAATTAGAAGTGAAAAAGGATACATTAGAGTTGATACCACAGGAATGCAAAAGATTATCCAAGACTGCTACAAACACCTCTATGAACATAAACTGAAAAATCTAGATGAAATGAATAAATTTTTGGAAACACATGACCTCCCAAGCTAGAATCAGGAAGAAACAGAATTCCTAAACACACGAATAACAAGTAGTTATTGCATTAGAGATTGCAATCAGTAATGAAGAGTAACAAGAAATTGCATCAGTAATGAAGTCTCTGTCACACAATGGATAATGCATTGAACTCTGAATCAGTATTGAAATATCTCCCAATAAAAAATTGTCCAGAACCAGACATATTTACAGTCAAATTCTACTAAACCTACACAAAAGAATTAGTACCCATTCTACTGAAACTATTCCATAATATAGAGAAAGAAGGAACCTTTCCTAGCTCATTTTATGAAACCAGTATCACCCTGATACCAAAGGCAGGGAAGGAAACAACAACAAAAAAGAAAACTACAGACCAATATCCCTCATGAACATACATCCCAAAATCCTCAATGAAATACTGGCAAACAAAATCCAACAGCACATAAAAAAATAAGTCACCACAATCAAGTGAGTTTCACATCAGGGATGCAAGGATATAATATTTCAACATATGCAAATCAATAATTGTGATTCACCACATAAACAGAATTTTTTTAAAAAACCATATGATCATCTCAATAGATACAGAAAAAGCATTCAATAAAATCCAGCACCCCTTTATGATAAAAACCCTTAACAAACTAAGCATAGAAGGAACATAACTGAAAATAATAAAAACCATACCTGACAAACCCACAAGCAATATCATACTGAATGGGGTAAATTGAAAGCATTCCACCTAAGAATTGGAATAAGACAAGGATGTCGTCTTTTACCATTTCTATTCAACATAGTACTGGAAGTCCTAACCAGGGCAATCAGGCAAGAGAAAGAAATAAAGGGCATCCAAATTAGAAAATAAGTCAATCTATCCCTGTTTGCTGATGATATTATTTTATACCTAGAAACCCTAAAGACTCCTCCAAAAGACTCCTAGAATTGATAAATACATTCAGTAAAGTCTCAGGTTACAAAACCAACATACACAATCAGTAGCATTTCTGTACACTAATAACAACGAAGCTGAGAATCAAATCAAGAACTCAATCCCATTTATAAAAGCTATAAAAAAAAATAAAATATCTTGGAATATATTTAAGCAAGGAGGTGAAAGACCTCTACAAGGGGAACTACAAAACACTGATGAATTAAATTGTAGATGACACAAACAAATGAAAAAAACATCCTATGCCCATTAATTGGAAGAATCAATAATGCTAAAATTTCCATACTGCCCAGAGTAATCTTCAGATTCAATGCAATTCCTAACAATACCTAATGTAATTTTTCACAGAATTAGAAAAACAACCCTAAAATTCATATGGAAGCAAAAAGAGCATAAATAGCCAAAGCAATCCTAAGCAAAAAGAACAAATCTAGAGGCATTACATTACCTGACTTCAAATTATATTACAAGGCTATAGTAATCAAAACAGCATACACTTGTATAAAAGTAGACAAATGGAATGCAATAGAGAACCCAGAAAAAAAGCCAAATACCTACAACCAACTGATCTTCAACAAGGCAGGCGAAAGCATACACTGGGGGGAAAACACCCTGTTCAATAAATGGTGCTTGGTACTTGGATAGTTTCATGAAGAAGAATGAAACTGGATTCCTATCTCTCACCATAAACAAAGACAAATTCAAGATGGATTAAAGACTTAAATGTAAGACCTGAATCCATAAAAATTCTAGAAGAAAACCTGGGAAAAACTATCCTCCACATTAGCCTAGGTAAAGAATTTATAAGACCCCAAAAGCAAATACAACAAAAACAAAAATAAATAAATGGGTCTTAATTAAACTCAAAAGCTTCTGTACAGACATAATCAACAGAGTAAATAGAAACTGTACAGAATAGGAGAAAACATTCACAAGCTATACATCTGACAAAATCCTAACATCCATAGTCTGTAAGGAACTCAAACAAATCAGAAGGAAAAAACCCAAATAACCACATTAAAAAGTGGGCAAAGGAAATGAACAGATATTTTCCCAAAGAAAAGAAACAAATGGCCAACAAATATATGAAAAAATGTTCAACATCACTAATCATCAGGGAAATGCAAATTAAAACCACAATGAGACATCACCCTGTCAGAATGGTCAGTATTAAAAAGTCAAAAAACCATAGACGCTGGTGTGCATGCAGTGACAAAAGAATGCTTCTACACTGTTATGGGACTGTAAATTAGTACAACCTCTGTGGAAACAGTATGGAGATTCCTCAAAGAACTAAAAGTAGATCTACCATTCAATCCAGAATCCCACTACTGGGTGTCTACCCAAAGGAAAAGAAGTTATTTTATAAAAAACACATCTGCATTCACGTGTTTATCACAGCACAATTCACAATTTCAAAGATATGAAACCAACTTAGGTGCCCACCAACCTAAGACTGAATAAAGAAAATGTGTTGTATACCATGGAATACTCAGCCACCAAAAAGAATGAAGTAATGTCTTTTGCATCAACTTGGATGGAACTGGAGGCCATTGTGGCAAGTGAAGTAAGCCAGGAACAAAGAACCAAATGAATGTTGTCACTTATAAGTGGGAGCTAAGCAATGGGTGCGCTTGGTCATACAGAGTGACTCAACAGACATTGGAGACTCAGAAAGGGCAGGCTGGGAGGGGAATACAGGATGAAAAATTGCCTATTGGGTACAATGTACACTATTCAGGTGATGGGTATATTAAAAGCCTAGACTTCTCCACTATACAATTAAACTATGTAATGAAAAACCATTTGTACCCCCTATATTTCAATAAAAATAAAAGGACCCTGGTTTGAATTAGGATTTGCGCTTTACATAAATGTTGTCCAACTTCTCAATCTCTTTGAGCCCTAGCTTCCTGACCTATATAAAATGAAAGTACCAATAATAATAATAGCCAACATTGTTATTATTATATTATGCTCTCGGGATGATTTTTGGAATTAGCAGAGTATTTTGTAACTTTTAGGGAGATGCCTAAGCAAATAATTAATCATGTATGCTTTCAGTTGGTTGGATCCTTTCTCCCAATGATGGGGTGGAGTCTGTGTCTCACTTCTAATGCCTCGGGCAAAACCTCCTGTACTCCACAGGGGGCTAGCTGAGATCCATGACATCATCTGAGGCAAGTGAGCAGCATTTCCTCCTCCCACAGGAAGATTTAACTCCTAACCTTGACCATGTCCATGAAAGAGCTGAGCTAACCAGCCCAGATCACAGTTAAGCTGATATATTTGACCCTCTGAAAAAATGCCCATCTGAAGCTAAATACGCAAAAGTTCATGTAAATTGGTATCTACGTTGGTTTAATAAAAGTTTATGTCCTGCCCAAACCTAGCAGAGGTGAAAAAAAACATGCATGTTAGGGTGGGACAGAAGCCAGTGAGTCTAAAGGTTGTATCAGGTTGGCTGCTTATGGCTTGAGAAGTTTTCCTCAGCCACTGCAATTTGTGGACTGGTTTTCATTGACCTCAGCAAATCAGACTATTGGCATCTTTTTGTTAAATCTACCTTAGCTTTCCAGGGAGAAAGCTATTAGGAAAAACCATTTCCTCCTTTTGTTAGTTTGATTCATACTTCAGTCTCCTCTAAACCATTAGGGGATGAAAATGTTCATTAACACTATTCCCTCCTCACAGATCTCCTCTGTGGGGTAAATAAGAATCTGTCTGTTCCTTCTTCTGTTCCAAGGAGAGTGTGAGGAAAAAGACACAAATAACGAAAGGGAAAAATGTGGAAGTAAAAGTCACATGATTAGACTTCATTTAATTATTCAAGTTTTAATTTTGGAGCAAAATTTTCTACAACATTTTGCTTTTACTTATAGGCAATAGGAGAGAGACAGCAGGTTGTAGACAGCTGATGGGTCTTCCATGAACCAGCTTCAAAATTTTTGCCATATCTGGGACCCTCAGATACATATTTAATAGGGAAAAAAAAGCAATGTGCAGAACAGCATGACTAAAATACTATAGTATCATTTAGGTTTTAAAAATATATACATATTATTATGAACATAACACATCCTCCGAAATACCAATAAGACACTATTGACCATAGTTATCTTTGTAGAAACTTTGGGTGGCTAAAAGACAAGGTATACCTTTTTTCACCTGTTGAATGTTGTACCATTTGTATATATTATCTGGTCAATAAAAAAGTACATTTTTTAATAAAAAGAAAACTTTACATCACCACAAATAAAAGGTAACTGTGAAATGAAATGAATACACTATGATCTGAGTCCTGCTCTGCATTTGTTGAAAGGGAAAATGTGTTAGAGGTATGTTAAAAACTAGAACCAAACTGAGACTTTCTCCTTTAGTATTTCAAGTGTTGAAAACAGAAGTTGAAACCTTCCTAATATTCTCACTTTATGACTTAATGGATTTACAGCCACATCAATGCCCTTTCTAAAATCTACACCTTTAAAAAAACTCTAATATCCCAGAAAAGGCATTCAACTTGGGAGTCACAGTTTGCAGCCTTGGGTGCTCATTATTTTCTAAATCTAATCTCTCTAGTGCTAATTCTTCTCATCTGGATATCTCTCAAGAATTGAGTTAGGATCAAATAGGATAATGCATGTGAAGATACTTAGAGAAGAATACAAGCATACTTCAGAGATATTGCAGGTTCAGTTCCAGATACTGCAATAAAGCGAATATTGCAATAAAGCCAGCCACACAAATTTGTTGGTTTCCCAGTGCATATAAAAATTGCATTTATACTATGCTATAGTTTATTAAGTGTGCAACATTATGTCTGAAAAAGTATACATACCTTAAATAAAAAATACTGCTAAAAAATGCTGACACAGAGACACAAAGTGAGCACATGCTATTGGGAAAAATGGCACCATAGACTTGGTCAAGGCACAATCTTGGTCACCACAGTCTTCAATTTGTAAACAACACAGTATCTGTGAAGCACAGTAAAGTAAAATGCAATAAAATGAAATAAGCTTGTGTATAGATTAAAGGAATTATTACCTCTAGCATGCCTTATATTAAATAGTTCAAACAGTTTATATAAAAAATATATTTTTTTCTCTGCAGGGTTTTTGTTTCTTGTCTCATATCTTGAAATCACTATTCTGAGAAAAGGCTGAGAGTGAAGAGAAGCCAGAGATTAAAAAAGTTTGTCCAAATCCCACAGTGAATCCTCTTGGAGAACAGAATGAGTGGACAGAAGCCCAGTTACGGCTTCTGCAGAGGCGGAACAGATGAGCAAGTAAGGAGAATACTCCTGTGGTTTGTGTGACACAGGACTGTCCTTAAACCTGAAAGGGAAAGAAAGGAGGCAGTGAGTGCTCTAACTAAACAAATGTGGGGCCCAAGTGGCCATTGCATCCTGTGACAGGATGCCGGGCCCCTCCTGCTCAAGCTATTAGCACAAGAGTGGAGAAACCCTGACTTAGAAGACTTATCATTTTATCACAGATGTATCACACTTTGAGAATCCTTGCTCTGTGTGAGGTTGTGTCTCTATGACTCTATAACATATCAGTTAACCATCTTAGACAGTGAAAACAGCCCATATAGCTAACTTTTTCTCGTGTTGTGTTTCATGAAATGTAGAGATATTCACTGGAAAGAAAAAGGATAATTGTGCTCCTGTAAGCACTAAAACATCAAGGCTAAATAAACGTAAAAACACTTATTTTATAGAAAAACATCTCAGCTTCTTTAATGATATGTTTCCTAGAGGAGCGTTAAGTAAGCAGTGTATTCCTAACACCTGATCATGCGTCTCCTCTACGCCCTCTCCCTCCCTCATTTTTTATGTAATATCTATTAGCTACTATATTTTCGAAACTTTGAACTAAGAACATTGAGCAAAGCCAGCAGAGACTGCCTTAGGCTCCTCTGCTCTGAATCCTCTATGGTATATTCAATAAACGGTGGAGGAATAGATGAATAATTTAATCAAGCCAGATTTAGCTGCTCTTCTATGACTGTTCTCTTAAAGAGTATAATCTTCAAGACCCCTCTCAAAAGATTATACAAATATAAATCTATTTTTCATAAACACCTTTAAGCAATACTTATGCAAACACCCCCATAGTTTCCTTTTCTTCCAAAGAGGAATGCATACATGGAGAGTGTCCCCCAAGAATTTTCATGCCAGTGCTAAGAAATACATCACAGGAGCAAGTTAACCCAGCAAGCACTCCACTGGGATCTTTAGACCTCATTATTTCTCAGCATAATTAAATCTTTATTAGATTAAATTGCACTTTTTCTGGACCTCTCAATAAATTTAGTACCCAGCCAACTTTTAATGTGACATTAGATAAGACCCAAAAAGAAATTTCAAGAAAAATATCCTTTACCAATGCACTCAAAATTCTTAGTTTTATAGAAAAGTCTCCCCAGACATATGCAATCCACATTATATGGAGTGACTTTCAAGGTGCTTTTTTTCCAAATAAGAAAAGGAAGGAATCAATAGAATTAGCACGAGAAGGGCTTTGGCTGGTGAGGAAGTGAAAGGTAAAAATGGAAAGACTTAAAATAAAGAGGATGTGGTTTTTGACAGCCTAGACATATTGGCCCAAATTATGAAGCCAAGCAAAACGGAGAAAAAATTCAGCTCTGAAACTACAACACTCTCTCTATGATGCTGGGAGTGGGGGAGGGAGGAGGAAGTATTAATACAATGGTCTAAAGGCTGTCCTCCTTCATTCATCACCCACCACGTGTCCACACACTCCCCCAGCCCTTCTCTCCTCCAAATGGTCCCAGCAAAGACAGCCACCTCCTCCTATGTTATTTCTGTTTTACTTTGGCCCGAGGGTTTCAGTACTTGAAGAAACAACTTAAAATTTACCCAGAATTAGTGAGCAAAAAAGGCTGGAGTTTAATGAATACTCAAAGCAAACTCTGGCTTCAACCTGCTTGGGTATTATTAGGAAAATGGCACTACAGCTTTATTCGCCAGAAAGAGTAATTTTCATTGCACATAAGTGTGGAAATAAAAGTTGTCATTGTATCACCAAATATGTTTTCTTAAACAGCAAATTTGAATTGGCCCAAAACATTGCTGACAACTTTAAAATAGGAGAATCAAGAAATCAGCAGCTGTCTCCACTTATTGTGTAGCATAGCTGAATCTCCATCTTTCATTTATCACTAGCTACGTCCAAGTCTACCTGAATCTACCCAAGGTGATGGCGATACAACCAGTTCTAAAGCCAAGTGTGTGTGTGTGTGTGTGTGTGTGTGTGTGTGTGTGTGTGTGTGTGTGTGTAAAACAGTGAAAATAACTAGTTTTGTCTTCCTTTATTCCTATGAATTGACAGATGGTGGGTAGACGGGTTTCCATAGTATTCTATGATTGCCCCTATCATTGGATTATCACATTGCATTGAAATCTGCATTCTCTCCATACCACAAGCTTCTTGAGAGAAAGGATCACATTTTGATATCCCCTTGTGCCTCCCAAGTATACAGCACAATGCTGGACATGTAATAGGAACTTGGAAAGTATTTGTTGAGCTGACCCAAATTGACCTGAATTTGTTCTTAAAACAGGTAAATGCAGGCTACCACTGAAGTATACACACAGGGGCTCCTTCTAGAAGGTTGCTCTCTACCTGACACGGGGTAAGTGATACAAAGTCACAGCTTGGCTGTCTCATGGAATGACTGGTGACTTCCAAATTGTAGTGCACGTGGAGATCTGAAGATTCACCCAGCTGGGGTCGGTTACTGAGAGGCTTCTTACAGAAAAAGGAGTAGTCACCCCCATATTCCACCATCCTACACAAACCGAGATCACCCTCACTGACCCCTGATGGTGCTGGGATTTTCTCTAGAAATAAATTTTACACAAGACTTTGGAGCAACGTGAGGTGCCCCTGCAACCAGTGGTACTGAACTTGCGGAGCTCAGGCTCCCGTTCACATCCATTCCAAGAGTTTGCTGAATGAACTCACACACGGGTGAGTTGAAAATGAGAGCAGTTATGCTTGCAAAATATTTAGTTCCCCTTGGAAGAGAGAAGCTCCTTTTAAAGGGTTGGAATTTCAGACGTAGATTTTTATATAGTTTGGTACAATTCAGTAATGTTCCAGACAGGAGAATGTTTATCCAATCCCATAGTCTGTCTTTTTTAACATAAATGCACCTTTTGCCATTTATGGCAAGACTTCTAAAACTCAAGAAATGAACAGATTCCCTGTAAAGAAAAAACACACTTCTCCTTGATCCCCTGGTGTTAATTTTATTTTAATGTCGTTCAAATCTGTACAACCTTAAACTTATAGATAAAAAAGCCCTTATGCTTATAGTTCTTAAACAACTAAAAAGTTTTCTATTAACTACAAACAGACCTTCAAGCCAATAAGTTTTTAATACCTCAGTAATCTTATTTTAGTGTGATAGATAGTGACATGTTGCTTAAAATTAATCACTGTTTGCAGTCTGAACCTGGCCTCTGTACCTATGGTATGAGTCTTTTCAGGTTCTGTAGGCTTAAAAGAGTAGATGCCATTTGATGACTCACTTCTCTCTACTGGATTACTGCAAAATTCTCATTTATAAAATGTGCATCATTTACATAGTAAATTGGTCTCTATTATTTTCTTATTAGCTCAAGATAATTAAAGTAGTACTACTTGGCACAAAAGATACTGGAAACAGAGACACAAACACAAACAAGGACACTAAATTCATCCAAATGATCTATGTACCTGTCAGGATTTCATTTAGTTGCAAAGAAAAGAAAACCTAACTCAAACTAGGTCATAACTGAAAGAATCCTGGGCAAATACTCCCCATGTGCTGTGACCTGGTAACACTCACCCCTGAAGCCAATGGAATGAGATGCACTGACGACAATCAGAGCTAACACCAAGAGCCACAGGGGTGGAATTAACCTCACCCAAGCTGTGTGCCTGAAAAAGAGAAAGTAGTGGTTTCCAAAGAAAATCGGTAGTATCGCTATCAAGAAAGAATGGGAATAGATGTGCCAAGCAACCAACAATAAATGTCCATTACCCACATTAATTTTCCTAATTATTATTAAAACATAAACAAAAATTTTAAAAATTATTGTAAAGACCTTTAAAACCGTGCAAAAATGGTCCTTGGACACCCGAGCATTTCTCAGACTTCAATTTGAGAAAAGTTGATTTAGAAAGACATAGGCTAAGCAAGGGTTGAAAAGCAAGCTCAAAACTTGACCTTAAAAGATCACAAAAGAGAGTCCAGATAAACAGATAGAATCTAACCAACAAAATACCTAAGCTCATCCAGGAGCTTGTAGGAAGAAGCCAATATTATCTTTTAGATGTGTTGATCTTTAAATTTATATACATTAAAAAAGACTTCTCTTCTCTCTTACCATCTAAAATGGATTTTTACCAGATTTAGAGTTCATGTTGGAATGGTTGCTCTTGAACTACGGGTTACATGGCATTGATGAAATCCACTTGGGGAGGCTCTGGGAGGCAGTAGTCTCTACCCAGAGAAATAAGGGAATGGAGGCACGGGACTGCCAATCAGAAGAGAGATGTCATGGATCAAAAACACAAACAGCAGTATGAGCATTCAGCAATATAAGCCTTAAATCAAAAGTTGAAAGAGCAGATAACTCTGTATAATGCATGGTGATTTGTCCCAAGTTACTTACTTCTCTAACAGGTAGCATCATAAAACTACAGAGGCAACAATTTATTTATTCAACAGTGGTCAATTATTCTCTTGAGGAACACAAGGGAAGCCAGCTGGACTGTAACATGAGATGATGTGGCATCAATGAGAGCATTCATAGCTTCTTCCAGGCAGCTGAGTTGACCTGGGCTGGTGTTCACATCAGAACAGAGGTAGGGTAAAAGTCCTGTTCTCTTCCAACTTTGTCTCTTCAAACTGATCCTCATTCTTAGTCTCCTGGAGGTTGATCTCATGGGGAACTCAAGGTTACTCAGCAGCCTTTAATTGTTAATATACTGGCACAGTCTTTACTACACGGAGTAACATAGGACTTTGATTTCTATACAGGAGGCCATCTAGGTCATGTTTCCATCCTTTGGCATCCAGGCAACAATGTCCCCAGACCACTCCAGATGGAAATGTGCTATTTAAAAGGTTCTATTCCTTCTGTGATTGCAACTTTAACAACATCCATTGCCAGCCATGAGTGTGGGTACCAGTCAGGGTTTTTTTCCTGATTTTGTCAGTAAGTATCTGGGTGACCTGGAACAAGTCACTTGATGTTTTTGTGGTTTAATTCCTCTATGTGTAAAAGAAGACACTGACCCTCCTTCTACCCCACTCACAGGCTGGTGGGAGAATAAATAAAAGAGATCTCAGATAAGAAAATTTGTAAAAAAAAAAAAAAAAAAACAATCGCAACAAACAAACTTGGAGCTCTATTCAACTATGCAAGTAGTTCTTGACTACCCATTCTGTTCCTCAGCTTTGTCCTATGTTGAAGAGCATATAAATTCAAGTTCACAAGATTGTGTGTGCCAAACTTGGCCAAAACTTGAGCTTTCTGGTGATCTGTAGATGTTGACACACATTTCCCGAAAGCAGTCTCTTAGGAACGCATTTGTATGTACAGCAAACCAGGGGAAAATGGAACTCAATCTCTGTTGTTACAATTACTGCTGCAATATTATTATTTTATTGCTATATCTTAATTAAATTTCTCTTACTGGTACTTAAAACCCATGAACACCCAGGAAGACTGAATATATCAGACCATTAAGTCACCATCCCTTCACTCATAAGATTCTGTTTTAGGGCACAAAAGGAACAATATTATAATGTAATCACCACCCTTAGCAGCGGTGAGGAATACCAACTCATCATGCAAGCACCAGAAATTGACAACAACATTTTGTTAAGCTCTGTGGCTGCAGGCTACTTTTTCTTTCCCCATCCAAGATGAAAAATCCAATGTTTTTCATAATGGAGGTTATGTGGCTTGAGCAATATCTGTTTATGATTCATGCTAAGGATTGAGCATAGTCTGCTGCACACGAGCAAGCTGCTCTGCCTTAGAGGAAAACATGTTCTACAGCATTAACTCAGTTCTGAGACAAAATATCACAGTCACATTGTCAAATTATAAAGCCCGAGTAGGCAGCACAATCATCAGCTGGTCCTGCTGTCCCTTCACACCAGAGATCTCCAAGTGAGTTTCCAAATGGCTGAGTGAAAGGTATCATTGATTCCATCTCACAGGTAAGGCAGCTGAAATAGAGCAATAATGTGGCTTATATCTTGCCCAGAGACTTGTGACTTAAAGATACAGAATGAGATGCTAGGAAACTAAAGTCTATTTATAAAATCAAATAGCCAATAAAGGCATTAGCTTTGGTCCTGTTTGGGGCGGTCAGGCCCTACTTTCCTCCCAGGGAAATTATGGAATGAAAAATTTTCATACCTAGGGATCTTCCACTCCCCTCTTAATCTGTGGCTTGTTTTTCTAATTGCCTGCCCAGGATCACAGCCCTTACAGACTCTCTCTCAGCTAGCTGCCCCAGAAAACAATCTGATGAATTATTAACCATTTATTCATTTGTTCCCTCATAGAGCTTTTATAGAGCTATGTTCTAGTCATTATCCTAGACTCTCAGGGTTCAAAGGCTAATACAGCAATATCCTACCCTTAAAAACTCAGAGTCTTATATAGTGTTTAATAGGATATAGCTTGGCAAAGGGAGTAGGGATTAAACTTGAGGTGCCAATTGGAAAAAAAGAATGTAGTAGGTGGCACAGAAAAATTGAAAGGGCATTTAAGGAGTTGGTAGGGAATGCTAATGGCAAGCTCTGTCGGGTCTGCCCCTACTTGGCTATTGCTCCCGTTGTTTGCCAAACCACCAGAACAACTGTAAGAATCTAAGAGCTTTCCACCGGGATCCTGCCTCCGTAATCCTCTTCCCACTATTAAGCATTAGGGGGCACCCACTTAGGGCCTGAAACACTGAACTTTGTGAGGGCTACGTGGAGCCTGCCCTTGAGAAGTCCACTGTATTGCCTGGGAGACTGTCACTAAATATGTAATTGCTACGTCCTTAGCAAAGTGCAATCAATACTGGCGGTTTGCACATGTGCTATGTGTGTGAGAGTGGGTATAGGGTAATTCATTCTCACCACAAGAGTTAAGAAATGTTTCCCAGAGCATCCTTTAAACAAAGTTTTAAAGGATGAGTAGAAATCACACAGGGGTAGCAGGGTATTATATGTAGGATATGGGTATTCCCTTTCAAAATCAGAAGATTTGGCCATAGTCTGCCCAAATTCCTGCAGATGGCCATAACTGCCAGAGCTGAGTGTCCTTTTGGATGGGGCATATGTTGAGCTCCACCTACTTCATTTACTTATGTGCTTAATCCCTTAAGTAATTGAGATTCAGATCCCTGTTCTGTCTATTCCAGCCTGGGTCCATATGGCCACAAAATAATCAACAGAAGTAGTCAAGTCCATGCAACTATTACTTTTGTTTTTATTTTTTAACAGAATTGCTTATTTGCTATCTTGTAACAACTGACTTAACACTTAAATAGATATATTTTGACTATATATAGCCATGATCCACAATGAGAATTAAATATTGATGATCAAAGCAGTAATGAATAATTCTGTTAGTTTAAGAACAAATCAGTCCTGCAGAGAGAGAGCCCAAAAGTCCACATGTCCCAATATGCTAAGCACCACCTTCTGTCATGGTGGTCCATAGAGTTCTACTGTAACTGTGCATGTGTATAGTGGTACTGAATTAACCAGATCTCCCAGACTTCCCCTATTCTGTTGGGTGCAGTCTGCAGCAGTATGCTGGCTGCAACAATGCAGAAACAGTCTCTCAGTTGCCCAAATTGAAACATCAGGATTCTACCGGCCTTGATTCCAGGTCTGCAGCAGGATGGCCCCCTAGCCCCATGGTAGACTGACCAGATTGCACTGGGAGTCTGGGTTCCAGTTTGATGTCATTGCCTAAAGTTAGATCTGAAGTTAGATGCATCTGAAAACATCTGAGTAGCTCTCTACAGGAAAAAAATGTGTGTGTGTGTGCGTGTGTGCATCAGATATATGTTAGAATTCATACTGCTACTTATAAAAAAGATCAGATGGACGTGCTGAAAGCAATCCCACAGAACACCATTCCTATGAAGACCTTATAAAAAGTTACACTATCTGAAGAATAGCAGAATTGAGCAGTTGCTAAATGTGGTTTTGCTAGGCTCTGTTTCCTGATTAGGTCTGGCTACACAAACAGTCTGATTGACATGTGTAACTTCCACGCATCCTCAGAGTTGAATAACAGGCACTTAATCCACTGTCACAGTCTCATTCCAAAAACAACTCAGCAAGTCTCCTCATTCCTTGTTGCTTTATTTACTTTTTTCAAAACCACTTCTTTCATGGAAGGAAGGGACTGCGGGGGTGGGGTTTGGTGTTTGCTTTTTACAAGGAGTTATAGAGCAAAACAAAAAGAGTAGTAGATTTGACAGTGAGTTGAATCAAAGTAATGGCTGAGAATGGGGTGTGTGTGTGTGTGTGTGTGTGTGTGTGTGTGTGTGTGTGTGTGTGTGTTTTATGGCCCTTAGAATGGATGTATAAGAATACAAGAAACATAAATTGCTCAGACTCTAGAAAAAATTGTAAATAATGGGTTTCTTAAGGAACAGTTTTTAAATTTGGGGGAAGGTGAGAGTATGTCTGAAAAACTGTAGAGATTCCAGCAATTCTGCCTGATTCATTTTGCCCTGAGCATACTTGTTCACTGTAATATTAGTCCCAACTATGTGGTTAGAGCTGCCAATTTGGATGACTTTATATAGAGCCTCAAACTCCACAGCTGCCAAATTCAACTGAAGACCAAAGCTGTATCTACATGACCAGGTAGAGCTGGAAAATAATCAGTTGGTACATTTTTCCAAGGCCTGTCTATGTTAGGAGAGGCAGGATCCACTGTTCAAAGAGCTATCTTAACAAACCGGTGAACTGGACCAACTCAATAGACATAACCGTAACAGAGCCAGAGAAGTAGGTTGATTTGCATCAATTTGAACCAGAAAAATAAAAAGTTGTGACCTGAAATACAGTACAGTTATTTATAATAAAATTTAATAATGACAAGGATGATATAACTTTTAGCTGCTTTAATATGTAACTGCTGCTAATAATTTTTAAATGTCATTAAAAATAAATCTCAGTTATGGCACTTCTAAGATTTGTTTTCTTTCTTATAAGAATTATTTAAACTCATACTTTTATGTTAATCAACACAGTCTTGTGTTTACTCTTTTTCCCTGGGTTATTAGGTTTATTTTTAATGTTAATTCTTATCTTCACATAGTTTGCACTAAGCAATATTAAAAATAGCTGTGTTCATCTACAGAGTAGAATGCACCAACCAACAATTCAAATTATATGTTCAACTTTATTTGAACTTGAAAATCATTACATCTATACTTGAAGAAGTTCCCTTGATAATATAGCTGCCTTATGAAGAAACAGGACTAATTAAGAGAAACAAAAGACAAAGATACAAGCTGGAAATTATTTGAATTCAAATGGTGGCCCCACCTCTGACTCACTAAATATAAGAGTAAAGAAAAATATATATGCTCAGGGCTTTTTAAAAAGCTTCACTTCTCTCTTTTTTTTTCCTTTTATTAATGTAATGTGCATCTTACACACATAAGATCTTAGACTTAT
>CAUYRT010008630.1:0-43802 GCA_963574885.1 Lepilemur ruficaudatus | reverse complement strand
GGACATGTATCCAAAATATATAAATAAATCATAATTTTTTTCCTATAAATAATCCAAATAAATATTCGAGTGCAGGTGTCTTTTTTATAGAGTGTCTTTTGTTCTTTCGGGTAGATGCCCAGTAGTGGGATTGCCCAGTAGATACAAGCGATCTACTTGTATTCCTTTCAGGTATCTCCATATTGCTTTCCACAGGGGTTGCACTAGTTTGCAGTCCCACCAGCAGTGTAGGAGTGTTCCTATCTCTCTGCATCCAGGCCAACATTTATTGTTTTGTGACTTTTTGATAAAGGCCATTCTCACTGGAGATAAGTGATACCTCATTGCAATTTTGATTTGCATTTCCCTGATGATTAGAGATGTTGAGCATTTTTTCATATGTTTCTTGGCCATTCTTCTGTTTATAGCAGCACAATTCACAATTGCAAAGTTGTGGAAACAACCCAAGTGCCCATCAATACACGAGTGGATTAATAAAATGTGGTATATGTATACCATGGAGTACTATTCAGCTATAAGAAGCAATGGTGATATAGCACTTCTTGTATTTTCCTGGATGGAGCTGAAACCCATTCTACTAAGGGAAGTATCCCAAGAATGGATGGACAGGCACCACATGTACTCACCAGCCAATTGGTATTAGCTGATCAACACCTAAGTGGACACACAAGAACAACATTTATAGGGTGTCGGGCAGACGGGAGGGGAGAGGAGGGGATGGGTATATACATACACAATGAGTGCGATGTGCACCATCTGGTGGATGGTCAGGCTTGAGGCTCTGACTGGAGGGGGGAAGGGGACAAGGGCAATGTACGTAACCTTAACATTTGTACCCCCATAATATGCTGCAATAAAAAATAAAATAAAATAAAATAAATAATCCAAATAAAATGGGAAAAAAATCTGGATACCTCAACAAAGCTGATATTTGGATGGCAAATAAGCACATGGAAAGAAGCTCAAGGATGTTATTTGTCATCGGGGAATTGCAAATTAAACAATGAGATACTGCTACTTACCTATTGGAATGGCTGGATCCACAAACAGTAATAACACCAAATGCTGTCAAGGGCGAAGAGCAATAGGATCTCTTATTCACTGATGATGGGAATGTAAAATGGCACAGCTACTCTGCAAGACAGTTTGGCTTGTCTTATAAAACTAAATATAATCTTCCTATATGATTTGGTATTTACCCAGTTATCCATACAAAAATCGACACATGGATACTTTTAGCAGCTTATTCATAATCACCAAAAAATGGAAGCAGCCAAGAAGTCCTTCAGTAGGTGAATGGCTAAACAAACTATGGAATAGCCACACAGTGGAATATTATTCAGTAATAAACAGAAATGAACTATCCAGACACAGGAGACACGGATGAATCTTAAATGGATGTTGTAAAGATAAAGAAGCCTGTCTTAAAAGACCAAACACTATTAGACATGATTCCAATTATATTACATTCTAGAAAAGGAAAAAAACTATAGAAATAATTAAAACATCTCTGGTTGCCAGTGATTCAGGAGGACGAGGGAAGCCTTAAATAAATGAAGCACCGGAGAATTTTTAGGGCAGTGAAATTATTCTGTGACACTGTAATGAAGATACGTGACATTATGCATTTGTCAAAACCCGTAGACCCTGTCAGCACTAAGAGTTAACATTAATGTAGGCATATTTAAAAAATCACTTAGGAGATCAGAGGATCCCAGGGTAGAACACAGACTGTGACAAAAAGAAACTCTAACTGTATCAAAAGCGTATGAAGCAATCCTCATTGAAGGGAGTGGGGGGAAAAGCTGATGACCCAAGTGGTTTTGGAAATGGATTGAGTCTGTAAGACTAAAGACAAAAGGAAATACATACAAGCAATGCAATCTGGTGGATGAAGTTCTGTCACATGAGAGTATGGATTAACAATTCCATAATAATACTGGAATGTCACAATTAAGAAAATGGGCAGTGAATGGCTGGATCCAGGTTTCTCACTGTTAGAGTGCGTGTTTACAGACAAGCAGGGGAGGAAGCTATAATGATCCATGCAGCAATGGATTAGAGTTGGAGTCATCAGTTTGAGCTTGTGTTTAACATAATATAGATGCAGATGATTATAGAAAGAAATATAGATAGGTGTATGTACCTGGATTAGGATGCACGCATATATTCCTTGCTGTGTCTGCTAAGCAATGACATCCCAGTGGCAGCAAGCACACCTACTGCCCAGATTTTGATTTCTAATGCAATTCCCCAAGGACCCTTGGAGAAATGGTCGATTCTGACATCAGGACAGGAAATGTACAAGATAAGCCTGGAGCGTTTTGTAATGCCAGAAATGAAAGAAATGCTAAAAGAAAAAAAAAATCTCATATTGGTGGAGATATGTCAAAGGGACATAGAGATTAAATAAAAGAGCTCTCAGTGACCATAGCTGGAACAATTTGACTAACCAAATAAAGTAGTATTGGATTAGAACACAAACTATAAATTAAATATTCATGAATACATACTGATGTAAATTATTAAATAGACAAATAAATGTGATAGAGGAGACAAACCTCCCATGTGGAAGAATTCCAAATAATTCATGTAGATACACTGCTCTCAAGGAGGTGGAATAACTCCCCGTTCTTTCAGCATCGTCTGTGTATAGTGACGTTTCTCCAAAGGGTACAATATGGAAAGAGGACAAAAGGACAACTTTGCAATGAAGGAATCTGACAAATACTGCTTTATCCAGGTGTTCAAGGTCACCATCAACAGTAATAAGTGCATGCTGATAGTATGCAATCTTGACATAATGTGATGAAAATGGTACTTTGCCTCTGTGGTTTTCCTCCATGAAATCCATAACTCCAGTCTAATCATTAGAAAAACATCTAATAAGTTCTAGTAAACTGACATTGTACAAAATACCCAACCAGTACTCTCAAAACTGTCAAGGTCATCAAGGAAGTCTGTGAAACTGTCCACAGCCAAGAGGAGTCTAAGAAAATATGATGACTAAACATAATGTGGTGTCCTGATGGAATCTGGGAACAACAAAAGTACATTAAATTAGGTAAAAACCAAGGAAGTCTAAATACAGTAGGTACTTTAGTTGACGATAACAGGTTATTACTGGTTTATTAATTTAAAAAAATACTAATATAAGATACTAGTAACAAGAGAAACTGAATGTGGAGTATATGGGAATCATCTATCGTCTTTGCAATTTTTCTCTAAACAAAAAATTATTCTAAAAGTTTGCTTAAAAATAATTCAAAAAGAGAGACTGGGCTAGTTACTTGATAGGATGTAGCCACTTCTGGATTTGTCTAATTGTTTCCTTGTCATGGTGTTTAACATTTTTCTCTACTTCCTATTTTCTTAAGTGGAAGTTAGTTTATAAAGTCTTAATTAGATTCAGGTTAAATATTTTTGGCAAAAGTTATTCATAGATAGTGGTGCATATTAATACATCACAGTGTGGTACATCAGGAGTCACATCGGTGGCTTATTATCCCACTATTTATGACACTAAGATTTATTATTGGGTATTGGCCATTACTATCTTCATTTGACAGTCTGAGGTAACTGAGTCACAAAGATCCTAGTTTACTTTCTTAAGTTATTAGAGCTCACAGCGAACAGATGATGTAGCCAACATTTAAACCTGGGTTAGTCTGTCTCAAAACCCTTCCTCCTAACTACCCAATACCATCCTGCTTCTGTAGTAGTGTATGAGACAATATTTATCTGAAGAATCTGTTAAAGACTGAACCTTGACAGGTTCTCTTACTACTGAGGACTTTATGGCATATTCAATACTGCTTGTGTTAAAGATTAGAGAAGAGCATTACCAGAAACAGTTAGGGAAAGGCTTCTTGGAGGATTTGAACTGGATCATAAACCTACAGGGTATACTGGTAGATAGAAAAGAAGATGATGAATCCATGCATTGATTTGTAATAAATGGTACCATTGAAGAAAGGTTTCTTGAGTATTCTGCCCAGCAATCTGAAGGCATATTGCTCCATCTGTCCAGAGATGCCTCTGTTGGTGCTGTTGGTGCTGTGACAAATACTAGAGTTATGGTAGAGTAGAATATGAATTGATTTGATGTCAGAAAATTTGGATAAGTGGCCCAGCTCTGCCAATTATAATACCTGCTGCAACCTTGGCAAACCTCCCTTCCATATAAATGAGAATGGTAATAATAACTGTTTTAGATTGGATTCCTGGGAAACAATCCGTGAAATGGACAAGTTGAACGCCAACGGTTTATTGGGAAGAAACTCTTGGACTACACACATTTCAGGAGGTAAAAAGAACATTACTGGGCAGAGAGAGAAGCTACCTGCTCTGTGGTTGCAACTAAGGGTTTAGCTGATTCTACAGAGAACTCTCGAATTAGGTTGGCTCTTCAAACACAAGCCAAACCAGGGCAAGTGATCTCTGTTGTCCCAAGTCAAGGCAAGTTATTGGCTGAGGGACATACCCTTGGAAGGGGCATAATCTGGGGCAAAGAAGATCCCTTGCTGAAGCGACACCACCATGTTCTTGGTTCTGGGAATAGGTGGTTTAGCCTCAAAAGGAGATCCAGACAAAATCGTCTATAGTCCACTCCTTGTGTGGACCAGATCCACTTGCATCATATAGTAAGTTTCCCTATGAAGGAATGTTCTCATTGGCCTCATTTCTGGAGAATCTTACAGGAGAGGGGTCCATGGCCCATGCTATCACCACCCCTGCCGCAGTTAATCCTAAGGTCCTACTGATATTTACTAGCCCCTGCATCGTGGGCCCACTCTAGAGTCACCACATGTTTGGCTGGCACCTCCGCTGGTCCAGGTAGATGGCTTAGTGGGATGACTTGGGTCCTTATCCCTGAGGCACCTAACCCCAGGTCACTGTAGAAGATGCTGTGAGTATACAGCCCAGATTGCCTTTTTAGGATGGAAGCAATCATCCTGCAGCTGTCAGAAGTGTGTGCTGCTGATGTCTCAAAGCTGACTTCCTTTCTGGAAATAACCCCTTGCCAAATGGAACTTGTCTCAACCAAAGTGCGCCCCCTCTTGAATTAGGAGCAGCCTCTAATCCAATGCCTATTAATAGTTTAGTGTGGAGGCATGAAGACCCAGTCCCTTAAAATAATTTGAGTCAATTCTGAAGGACATTGAGCTGCAGAGGTGCTGTAGAATCGCTGACGTCTCTGTCGCAATTTCTCACAAATCATGCTTTCTTCATTCCCACTTCTTTGCAACCCCCTTCTAGGCAAATCTCTGCCTTGGAATCTGTTTCCTGGGTAACCTGATTTAAGACAGTTGGTGCCAGGTGTGTCCTAGGAATCACGCTCTAAAATGAGATTTTGGAGGAGATGAGCCACTAACAGTCAGGCTAGAAAGGAGGAACCCACCACTAGTGAGGCTGGTGAGTACCAAGAGCCCCAGAGTGCTGTAGCACTGTGAATATTATATATTTATTATATATTACATATTAAGTATTAATATATTATATATTAAGTATTATAGCTAGTGTTGTACTGGGATGGAATACCAGTGGAAGCTAATGCCCAGGCAGGTGTGTGTCTCAGGCATTTCAGAAAGTACCTGGGAAATAGTAATTACAATTACAAGAGCTTTGGAATGAGATGCTGGGTGCCACAGATGCTTTGGGGAAAGACCATGAAAGCATGGTTCATCACCAATTTAATATGGAGAGTGAAAGACAGAGATCTCCTTTGCAGCATATAGAGAAATCCTCAGTGCCAGAGGGCAGGAAAAGCTGAGGATCAGGGAAAAGACTTAATTACATGGGTAGCAGAATTCCAGAAAGGATTGGCCTCTTAGCCTTGGCAAGCCTGGTATGGTATGCCAAGGCCAGAGCAATGATTGGGAAGAAGGCAGCCCCTGATACTTGGGTTGGCAAAGCTGAGTTTATGCAGTTGAAAATCTTGACTCTTTAGATGGGCTTGAATTCTCTGGGGTGCGGGAGTGACTCACTCCTCCCTGATGAAGACTTGTTTGAAGTCTGTGCAGAGACCTTTGCCTGCAATGGCAGCACCTCCTCAGAACCTACCTCCATCACCCTTTGCGACCCCCACAGTGAAATAACCAGGGTCAAGTCTCAGCATAGCCCTGGCTGGAAAGTGCTGGATCTATTAATACCAAGGGAAGACAGAGCCTATAAGTAGAAGAAACTAAGGGTTTAGTTGGAAGAGCAGAGAGCACACGTATGAGACTGGAGCCTGAGGGTGTTTAATCAAGGAACAGAACATAAAGTTATCTAACTTTATAGAGAACTTACAGCTATGGAAAATTGTATTTGACATCCTGGTACGGACTGTAGGTCCATGCTGATAGGATGCTCCTGTTAATAGAAGCTTGGAAAAAGGTAAGTCCCACAGTAAGTTAAGCTGAAATGCCAGAGAATGAACTTGCTACAGGATGGCCAAAAACTCACCTGCCAACTACATTCTGGAGGGTCCAAGAGGACACTCTAATTACCAAAGTAATTGGTAATTACTGGAGAATTGTGCAAAAAATATCACTGAGAGGCTGAGTGGTACTCTGTCTTCTGTAGTCCAGGGAAGAGAACGGGAGATGCTGTCACACAAGTGGCCTCCTTGATAGCAATGGGAGGATATGATGTGAGATTATAAAGTCCAGGTGGCTGCACTTAACAGAGTCAGTCAAGTAGGTACAATTATTTTAACGAGTATCAAGGTGTGAGCAGTACCTGGGAGGCTGGGCCTGCAGAGAGCTATGTAAGTACTAGAACATAGCATTTCAGGGGGAAGGGAAAATGGGCAGCCAGCCAGAATAATACTTATTTTATACAACAAATAAACCAAAAAATAAATGATCAAGAGGCTGAGCAAAGCAACCTCAATACATATCAGCATCCCAGCTTCGTTTCCAGGTGTGAGCCAGTTCTCAGAGCCAGGATCTGTTTAATGGAGGAGGAAGGATTCTGCAATTCCTTGGCAAGAACATACAATAGTCATTTCCGTGGTCCCCAGCCCAGAGGTACCACCATTTACTCAGATAAATGTATGGTGGGGAAAGAGACATAGTTGGACCTTTCAAGGACTGTTGGCTACATGGTCCAAGCTGCCATTGATACTGTGGGACACAAAGTTATCACCCACTGCCATGGGAGTTGGGTATTTGGGGTTTAGAAAACACATGGAAACTTGATATAGGCTTGTAGTGAGTCTACTGCATCCTCACCATGGTGAAGAGCAGTATTGCCACTGGAAACATGCTGGCTGTGACCTCAAGACTGCATTTCTTTCTCAGTGATGGCAGGTGCCAGATGCAATGTCTCCTTTACTCTGGAGAGGATGTCCCAGCACACCCAGATCACCAAATGCATAGCATTACTGACATGGTAGGTCTTAGAGTCTGCAAGGGGTTTACCTTCCATCCTCCAAAATGCATTCTCACCAAGCCCTTCAATGTAGTTGTCATTTTTTGAAACTTTGATCAATTAGCAATATGTCATCAATAGAGTGGACCGATGTAATGTTCTGTGAAAAGGCCAGACAGTCCAGGGCCCTTGTAGGGCAGGTAGAAGGGACAACAGGAGAGATTATAAACGTATACTTTGGCTAATCAGTCCCAGGTGAGTAACAGCTTCTTCTGAACCTCTTTTCTGATACAGAGGAAAAAGAATGCACCGGCCAGATCAACAGTATGAATGCTCCTTGGAGGTGGCCCCTGGCTACATACTGGAAGGAGTCAAAATCCTAGGTGTGGCTGCTCCCTGAGGCTAAAACAGTTTCTCAAGAGGAAGGCAGCTGTGAGCAGCTAGAGTTAACATTCCCCAGCAGATGTTGGATGGGTAACAGGTCCTGCCAAAGAGACCTGGATGGAGACTACGGTAGCTATTACAACAACATTCCCACAGTTTTATTGAAAATTAAATTATGTAAGATATGTGAAAACTACAAAACATTAGGATTTTAATATTATTGCATTTAGTTATGTGTGGAAGGAAATCTAAATCTATTAATTAATATTTTTTCTAAAGTTCTGAACTTCCCATTGGTGATGTCTTCCTTAATGAAGTAAATCAGGAAAATCAGTAGTTTTAGCAAGATCTTCTTTATTTGTTTTTTTTTCCAGTTACAACGCTCTCAATGTGTACTCTGTAGGTTAATTTGATTTTGTTACTTTAAGAGGGTTCTCATTTGGGGCCTGGAATCAATTTTTAGATAATGAATAGCCTATCCATACACAGAATGCTGATAACTTTCTACTGTGAGGGAAGGAAGACCGTTATCAGTAAGAAGCCCACAGAAGGGACCCAGCAGACTTTTGCAGTTACAAAGAGCAAAAACCAGAATGAAGGCTCATCTGCGACAGTGTTCCGTCCAGGACTAAATGACACGTGTATCAATTGGCCTCTCTTCTTTAGCCTTGCAGTTTATGTGGTGCAGATGAGAGACAGTTTGATTCCTCTGTCTCCGCCTTCCCTAAAGCAGGCAAGGTCCTTGGCCCTCTGACAGCAGGCCAAGGGGAAGAAGCAGTCATCTTCAAGAAGACATTGCAGACGTTGTCTTAGTGAAAGAATGAAATCCCGCTCAACCCCTCATTCCTGCATGTGTGGATCTAAATATCGGGGAGGCAGCTCACAGCCTCTGTGAATCTCAGTTCCAGTTTCCAAGAGATTGCAAACATGATAACTGTGGACACTTCCAGTTCTGAAATTGTTCTCCAGATCCTGAAATCACCTGTCTGAATGTCTGTACTTAGATTATCTAAAATTGTCTTTCAGTAGCATTGATCAATGCATCCCACATGTAACTGTGTGTTTAAAACAAAATCATATTACCATTAGTATTTTTAAGCTATAGAAGTTGTAGATTACCTTCAGAAATAAGTTTCTCTATGGATCTAAACACTTGGAAGTGATAAGTAAAAGATAAAATTATGATTGAAACCAGGGATTGATGGAGGAAGAAGGGGGTCCCCTTCTCCTCACTCATTTGAAAAAGGAAGCTGAAAAAGCTTCGCCGGAAGTGAGCAGAATCTACAGCTGCCATGAGGCTGCACCCCTAGGGAGGAAGACAGGAGGACAGGAACATTAAGACCAGATTAGAGGCAAACCATCCACAGGCTCAGTAACTAGATCAACTTTGTCTTCAGATCATCAGTGTAAGACTAGGTTGGGCTGGGAGCTGGAAGTCTCTGGAAGAGACTAGGTAAGGACAGACACCACAAGAGAGTAGGTTTAAGGGAAGAGAACAAAGGAGAAATGTCCCCTTCCATACATGGCTGCAAACCAAAAATTCAAACACACGTAGAAAATTCATGCTAAGGAAGACCACAAAAGTGTCAATAACCAAAACATAAATTTTCTCTAGACGATACTAAATAAATAAAACCTTCTGAAAAAATTCTATAATGTGTTTGTACCATCAAGGAGATAAATGTAAAGCAACTACTAGAAGAATACAGAAAAAAAAACCAAGAATGAGTAGAAAATGAAAGAGAACCAACTAGAAATCTTACAAGTAAAAATATAATCCCTGAAATATTTGTTTTAAAATATGTAAACTATAGACTGAACACAGGCGCAAAACTAGTAAGTTGAACAACTATGGAAAGAAATTATGTAGAGCTGCAGAGAGAGGCAGATTTTTTAAAAAAATATGAACAAGTAATTAAGAGGCATCGAGAACAGATTTTGAGATACTAACATATATCTTAAAGTAGTTTAATAATAAAAAGATAGGCAAGCTTTCCAAGAAACTCTATTTGCAAATATAATGGATGATGATTTTCCAGATTAACCTAAGACTTGAGTTTCAGATTGAAATTCCACTTTGTATAATGAGAAGGATAAATAAAAATAAAATGTAGACACACTGCAGCGAAGCTTCAGACCAGCAAGGAAGGAGGACATCTTAAAAAGCTATCAAAATACTGAAGGAAAGGAGATGAAATTTCTCTCTCCTTATTGGGGATGGAAAGTGTCATGGTCTGTTTTAGGGCATTTAGCAAATTTTCATAAACAGAGGAAAATATACTATATTGTTTAGATATAAACATATAAAAGGATAATTAATACTCCTCTACTTTAAGAAAATCGGAACAAGCCTATTATAAATGTCAAGATATTGGTTACTTCTAGGGAAAAGAGAAGAGATTGTAATTGGGAAGGGGCACATTATAAGTGTCTAAGATGCTGGTGATAGTCTATGTCTTGACACAGTAGTTATTTGGGTGTTACTTTATAATTATTCCTTAAACAGTTTATAAATGCTTAACACACCTGTCTGGATGATATGATATATCTGAAATTTTTTAAATGTGGAAGTACAAAAACTTGCTACCAGAAATGACAGATTTCTAAGAAGAAGAAGAGTAGACCAGCACATGTCTCATCAGTAATAATAAATAGCAGAAGGCAATGAAGTAATATCTTTACAGTTTGACAGGCACCTAAACTGACAGCTTAGAATTCTATACCTACCTAGGTTATCATTTAAAAAAAAGAAGCAAAATAAAGACATTTTCAGATTAACAAAATTAAAAAACTTAACCATTAATACATTCTCACTAAAGATACTTTAAAAATATTTAAGCATGAAGAAAACTGAATGCTGAGGAAAAAAGCAGGATGCAAGAAATAATAGTAGCAAAGGCATTAATAAAATAGGGCCATAATTTTAGTTATCTGGTAAAAATTACTATTTTAATTAAAGATTAACAATAAAATCTTTAAATACCTATTAGAAAGATATGGATGGGAGAGTTACAACTTCATATTTTGTTAGGAAAATTATAATTAATTACGTATACCAAAATAAATATCCCTTGTGGAAATTTGCAAAATAAAGAAATAGATGAATATAGACATGAAAAAATTTCATATGACGTGGTCCAAATGTCAGCTCCACCCCACCGTGCCCCCATGCGTGGATCTGTGAAAATGGGCCCAAAGTCCTCATACAGAGCTGGCGGCCACATGAAGTCCCCTTATTATTCCAGGGCTTTGCAAAGGCTTTCTGTGTCTCTCCTCTTCTCTCTCTCTCTGCTTCTGAGCACTCACATTTTTACCTCTGCTCTCTGTGAAACTTGGAGACTCCATGAATTTAGAGCCCAGTTAATTACCTGATTTTAACAAGAAACTTCCTTTAAATTTTGCAATTTTTCATTAAAAAGAGAAGTAAAAGGTGGGTGATTACAAGAAGATGTCACAGTGCAGAATGCAAAGCCTTCTATCATCTCCCGGCTCACTTGGGTGCTTCCTCTCATGCTGTCTCTCTCTCTCTCTCTCCCACACACACACACTCTGTGTCTTCCACTATGTCTCTTGTCATCTGTCTGTGTCTCCTTCTCTGTGTCTCCAGGTCTCTCTCACCTCTTCCTTCCTTACCTGCGCTGAAGTCTACCCCACCTGTGTCTTACACAGCGCAACGCCATTGCCACTCAGGGTCCTCAGGCTTCATCTTTCTAGTATCAACAGCATCAAAGTGTATTTTCCAGCAAATTCATTGACTTTCCTAACATCCAGTATTTTCTCATGTCCTTATGTTGTTTTGTATCCTTCTTAGGCCTAATTTTTTTAAACAATATGTTAGGGAGAATATTATTTAAAAGTGTGATTTTTTTGTTATTGAACGTGTGATATTGAATATATGTGTCACATTGTATTTTATCCCTCAGCAGTAAACCATAGGTCTTTCTACAGTCCCTTAGGACGTGTCACTTCTGTGATCTCTCTAGAAAAACCCTAACAGTGTTCATGTTGTCTTATCCAATAACCTCACTTCTTAGGCTTCTGTCACATATTGAATGGTTTTCTTTTGCAAATGAGGACTCTTAAGCATCTAATTTAGCAGTGGGTAAATGCATTAACTCCCTTTCTTAAAATCCTATCCTATCCATACTTTTACCCTTTGGTAAAAATGTGCATCTCTCTAACAGGTCATACACCTGAGAAAACTATGTACATAAGGAATAAAAAGATAATTAGTAAAATCTCCTATGTCCGTTTGAAATGTTAGAGTTCACTTTAATATCATCCATAAGACTTTAAAGTGCCCAGTTCATTATTGTCACCACACAACTTCAAACTCACCTAGGCCTATGCGCTATGCTCAGTTTATAAGAAATATGAGACCTGTCTCTGAACAATTTAATCTAAAGTATAAATCTGAAGTAGATTCATCCAGAAAATCACAGCGAGTACGTCTACTCCTGGAAAAAAAAAAGGCATAAGATAGTTTTTATGATACTTTTAAGATAAGTTTTAAGATAGTTTTTATGGGCCTTGTGGCCAAAATTTTATTTTATGTTTCACGTGAAAGGGATGATAAACAATCTTGCCAACAAGTGAGTACAAACCAGTTCGGGAACTTTATGTAAACTCCAATTATATCACGGCAGAGCTGAAAAAAAATTCTCCATTCCAAGAAGCATTTGGCTTATTGTTAATAAACAGATTGGCTTTCCAATATGGGTTGTGTATTTTAGAGTTGACTAACTGCTCTTTGCTTTTGTGCACTCCTAAACTTGTCCCCTCACAGTCAGATTACCATGAAGCTGTAATAAAATTCGTATCTTGTGTTTTATTCACATTTCAATATTATTTTGTTACTATTCAAGCCAGTGAATAGACAACAAATTTACATCACGGTAAGAGCCCAGGCAGATGCCATCCATAATGTTAACTACTTGTCATATGCGGAGATGTATCTGCTCTCCCTTGGGAATAGGATTTCTCATTTTTCCTTAGTGCAGAGCAGTAACATTTATTGTCTCTCAGCAAAAGCTACAAGGCTTTCATTGGATGATGTGTTTTCTCAGAATAGAGTTTTACAGTTTATAGTTTCTCTCCTTGGCCTCCTCTCTGCCTCTAGCCTGTGTGACGGAGATTCTCCCAGACAGGGGGTGTGGACAGTGAAGAAAGTTTAAATCACGCACCTACAACATCCTCTTTGCTGTCCCAGCCCACCCATATCGAAGCTGTGGGTACCCTTGAAAGAATTCCCTGGGGGAGGAAGGGTGGAAACTTCTACAAGTGCCAGAGGCCAAGAGATGAGAAAAAAGGTGGAGTCATCTCGCATAGGATTCACACACCTGCATTCTGTTCCTTGAAGCCAAGTTTAAGCCGAGATCCAACAGTTTGTGGCATTTCAAGGAAATGCTGTTGCTGACGATTTGGGGACACTCATAACCTGCTCTCCATATTAATCCTCCACAGTGACTACCAATGGGTTACAAGGAAATTTTTGTACTGTTTCAACAACTCGAAGAAGTTATTAAAAGATTCTTACAGAGCTAATGGGGACTAACATCAGTATTCTGATCTCTTTAAGAGTGATACTGACAAGCTACTTTCACTTGTTCTAATGGTGTTTGACTAGTGCCACCAGGACGGAGTGGTTCTTCAAGCGTCGTTAGTGCTGTGGCACCCCCGCCTCTTCCTGAAAGGCGAACTGTGAGGGAGGTTAGAAGGGCAAGAAGATCAGGGTCGTAGACATTAGGACTCCTTAGAGTTGGCTCTGGCTCAACCATTCACTAGCAAAATGGCCTTGGATAAGCCAGGCAGCTTTTCTGGAAACCGGTTTTTTTACCTGTAAGACATAAGAATCTGAGACACCTAGCTCACTGCAGTGATTCCATGACTTGAATGCATGAGGTTATGCAGTAGCAGAGCATGAAAGAAAAAGACAGACTTTGCAGCTAGAGAAATTCATTTTCAAATCCTGGCTCTGCTATATATTTATTAGTTGGATGGACACAATCACTTCATCTCTTTTTACACGTGTTTCTTCGTTTTTAAAGAAAATAGGGCATATCTCCCAAGGTTGCTGTATTAAATGTAAAAACATGAAAAAAGAACACACTTGACACATTTTTTAATGGAACAATTGTTTTTCCTATTCTTTTAGGGTAAAGAAAGCTCTTCTTGACAAGATATGAGCTCCAGAATCCACAAAGTAATATAGCAACTTAATTATGTAAGAAATACTACAGGAAACAATTCATTAAAGACAAATAGATGACACACAAATGACAAACTGGAAAAACATATTTACCCGATATATGACCAAGTGCTAATTTCCTTTGACGTTTGACACATTTACTGGCAGAGTTTGCAAACTAAAAATAGCAATTTTATTTCCTTTGATATCTAAGTATTTTCATGTAAAAGTTTGAAAACTATTTATTTATGGGTGACTAAGAAACAAAAGAGTAATTGATATACCTGTAGTTGAAAGAATTCTAGAATGGAATGAGAAATTCTGGATTTAAATCCCACTGTGTGGCTGACAATGAAAATAAACCAAAACTTGTGTAATGAAACTAAAGCTATTCTTTGAGTGCAATTTATAGTATATATATAATTTTTTAAAAAAGAAAGACTAAAAATCAATTATCTAAGAATCAAAATCAAGGTATTAGGAAAAGGGCAGAGTAGTAAATCCAAAGATAATAGAAAAAAAAAAATGAAACAAAGTAAGAATAGAAATTAACAAAATGGAAAATAAATATATAATAGGGAAAAATCAATAACACAAAAATATTAGTTCTCTAGAAAGACTAAGAGACTCCATAAAGCCCTAGCAAGACAAAGAAAAAAGAGAGAAAGAACATATCAGTAATATTAGGAATGGAAAGAGGAATGTCGTTACAGAATCTATAAATGGTAAAAAACAATAGGATAGTTTAAGAATATAATGCCAACAAATTAAAAAGCTAGATTAAATGGAAAAATTGTTTAAAAACACAAAACTTATATCGACTCCTTCAGAAAATAGGAAAAATAAATAAGTAAAGAAAGAAAACATATTGCATAAAGCTTAACTAATTTTCTTACCAAATTCTGACAAGGACAACACAGGAAGAGAAAATTACAGATCAGGAAATCATGACTATAAATACAAAATCTTAAATAAAATATTAGACAATTGTATATAATTATATATAAGAATGTTTTGATAACAACCTAATTTATGTTATGATTATATGGTTAACATTAAAAAATTCAATCCATGGAATTCACTACATATTAATAAAAAGGTCAGAAGGAAAAATAACATATTCATTTCAAAAGATGCAGAAAAAGTATTTTGTAAAACTCATTAGTCATGCACCATAAAAACCCTTAGCAAATTAGTAATAGAAACAAATATCCTTAAGATCAATATTAAAAAATAGCCTATACCATGTAGTTAATGGGTCTTGCTAACAGATAAAAGTAGGAATGAGATAAGAATTTATACTATTCCCATTTCTAATGCATACGTAATAAAATCTTGGACAATGCACAAAGGTCAGAAAGTAAAATGAAAGCTGTAAAAATTAGAAAGGATAAATTAGATTATCATTATTCACATAAGCCTTAGTGTATGAAAATACACAAAAAAAAACCTACTGGAAAATTAAAAGAAAGAATAAACTAAGTCATTAGATTCAAAGTCAACATACAAAAATTAATTGTATTTCTGTATATCATCTTAAATAAATTTTATTTTAAATTTATTAAAAAATAATATTTATAGTAGCACAAATGACAGCAATTATTTAGGAATAGATCTAATGAAATATGGGCAGAATTTCTACACTGAAATCTATCTGCTGAGATAAATTTTAGAAGACCCAAATTAATAGAAGAAATGACCATGTCAATGAATTAGAGGACTCAATATTTCAAGATGTCAATCCCAGTCAAATTGATCATTTAAATTTAAAGCAATCTCAGTCAAAAATCCTAGTAGGATTAGTTTTGTTTTGGGGAACTGAGAATTTGATTCTAAAATTTATTTAACAATGATAAGGCCCAAGAAAAGCTATAACAAACTTAAAAAGAGGGGAAAAAAAGAATTTCCTTGATGATGAAGATAAAGGTAAGATGAATTTTACCTTTTTCCCCCCTCTTTTCCCTGGTAGTGATCAGAAGAGCGGAGAGCCTATTTACAGTATAGCAGAGAGAGAAAGCCGAGGGAAAAAGATCTTGTCATTAACTAATAAAGATGAAAGTTACCAGAGTAGTGTATTTTAAAAGATTGGCAATGTTGATAGCACCAATGTTCTTCAAGGATTAATGACCAATCATCCTGAACCTAACCTACAAATGCATTCACCTGTCCATTCTCACCTAAGACATAGCTTACAGCCTTTCTGCTGGGGACACCCTGGTGCTTAATGTTTTTTTCTTGCCTGTGGTTCTAACCTAAAGAGAAACTCTTGAACTGTTTTAGGTTTCCTGTAGGGTCTTTAAGATCTCAACAGGAATCTGTGCACCATGAAGATAAAATACTTATCAACGACATCAGAATACCATTTTGTAGGATGAAGGAGTGAAGAGAATATAAACTTTTTTTAATACCTGGAAAATTGGCACATCTGACAAAGCATGGGGATTCCGATGCATCTTGGAGCTAGGCTGGCTTCACTTACTGGTTCTCCAAGAAATAATGAAACATTAAGAAACTTCAGCATCCTTGAGCTCAGTAATGCTAAATTACTGTGTCACATTAAGAATGATCAAAAGCCTTACTTAGTAGAAACAACTGACTTCACACAGAGCGGATTCTATTTTCCTAATATACCTCTCACGGTGCTAAATGCAGACAGGAGAGAATGTCCTTTGGTCAGAGTTAGTCTTAAGGCTTTGTCCTAGATTTTGTCAACTCTGTCATGGTTGAGCAGTGACATAGGAAGGCAATTACCACAGAGAGTAGAAAGTAGATCTTTGCAGATTATACTTAATGCCAGCAACATTTCTTTTGATAACAGTAAGAATAACAGTGGTAAGAGCTTAGCGCGTATAGAGTGCTTACATTGTACCACATGCTGTTCCAAGTTTTCATTTCTGAAGTCATTTATTCTTTATAATATGCCTATATGATATGCTTTTTAAAAAAGCTTTATTGAGGTATAATTGACATAGAGTGAGCTGTACATACTTCAAGGGTACAATTTAGTAAGCTTTGCCGTATGTATGCACTCGTGAAACCATCAGTACAATCAAGATAATAACCATTTATCACCTGCAAGAGTATCCTCACATCCCCTTGTAATTCCTCCTCCCTGTATTGTTTGCTCTCAGCTTTGCCTCGGCTGTGTTATAAACAGGATCCCCACCCAGACACTCCTGCTTTTCATCATTATGAATCTGTTTGCATTTTCTAGAATTTCATAAAATTGAATGATACAGTATTGGAGGGGATCTGGCTTATTTCACTCAGCACAGTTATTTTGAGATCCATCCACACTATTTGCATCTGCAGTTCATTCGTTTTTATCACTGAGAAGTATTCCCTTGCATGGGTGTGTAGACCATGCTTTGTGTATGTATGCGTCTGTTGATGACGTTTGGGTTGTTTCCAGTTCGGGGTTATTACAAATCAGGCTGCTATGAACATTTGTGTACAATTTTATCTAATTGTTAAAAATTTTTCTTGGATATCTAGTAATCACATAGTCAAGCTATATGGGTTTTTAAACCATTGTTAAAAATTGCCAAATTATTTTACAAAGTGGTTGTACAGTTTGGTTATATAATTTTACTTTGTATACAGCATCTGAGAGTTCCAGTAACTCTGTACTCTACATCACTGTCAACACGTGTTAGTATCTTTTTTACTTTAGCCATTCTAATAGGTAGGTATGTTGTAGTATCTCACTATAGTTTTAATTTGCACTAAATGACTAACGATGTGAAGTATATTTACATGTACTTATTTGCCATCTGTTTATCTTCTTTGGTTAACTGTCTATTCAGATATTTTGCCCACTTTTAGAAGGATTTTTTTTGTATGCTTGTTAAACTTAAAGTACATAGAGGGCTCTAGAAAATAAGTAAATAACCCGAGTCATAAACAATAACTTTTGCCAGCGATATCCAACCCCAGCCTCCTCTCTCCAGGTTAATAAGGCTCTACTTTATCCCTGCTCCAAATACAGGTAACATTTGATAATCTCACAATATACACCATAGCAGTTTTTAGTTGGTCTTTCCTTGAGATGAGCCCTGGGTCTTTTGCTATGGAAAAATATCTAGTAAAGAGAAAAGCTTTCTGTTGTACAAGACTGAGTTCAAATGTTGCTGCCACTGCATGCTAATTGTGACATTATTCCACTGTGTCTCTGAGTCTCTGGTGCTGCTGGTATTCCTCTTAGAGAACTGTCTTGAGAATCCAAGTTGCTAAAAAAAAGGAAGCACACAGGACTGGGCTGGACTTATCTGTTTCTTTGCCTTTTTATTTTTTAATTCTATTACTTGAATGGGAGACAAGACAGAGATACGCGTGGAGCTTAAAATAACAAATATATGGGAGGCTGAGGCAGAAGGATCCCTTGAGCCCAGGAGTCTGAGGTTGCTGTGAGCTAGGCTAACACCACGGCACTCAATATAGCCTGGTCAACAAAGTGATAATATGTCTAAAAAAAAAAAAAAAAAAAGGGAAAAGCAGACAGAAAGCTTAATTATGCCAGGTTAGTTATTTCTTTCCCAAGCATAGATTCGTAACATCCATTTAAAAACAAAGTCTCAAAACCAAATAAAGATTAAGTCAATGTAGAATGAAATATATCAAACTGCTACCAGCTTTTGATTTATCAGAAATCTCTATCAGGGCTAAAATTCTTCTTTGACTATAACATAAATGATCTAAAGGATTATAAAGCACTTTATCAATCATTAAAGAAAACTAACATTCAAGAAAAGTTAACAAGTATGTTTTTGCATATTTTAATTCTTCAAAAATGATACACTATGTATGGAACATAAAATGGTAACTCTTAATTAAACAAAATGAGCAACTGACTACACTACCAGATGCCAGATTTGACTTTTTTTTTCTTTTTTGAGACAGAATCTCACTCTGTTGCTTGGGTAGAGTACAGTGGTGTCATCATAGCTCACTGCAACATCAAACTGCTGGGCTCACGCAATCCTCTTGCCTCAGCCTCCTGAGTAGCTGGGATCACAGGCAAGCGCCACCACACCTGGCTAATTTTTCTGTTTTTTGTAGAGACAGGGTCTTGGTCTTGCTCTTGCTCAGGCTCATAGAATTAACTACTTGTGACTTTTTAAAAAATGCTCTAACATTGTATTATGGAAATACTTTTTCTTATTTCCCTGAAAATAAAAGGAAGATCGTTTGCTAAAAGTCGAGGGTCCCTGGGAATCATACCTCAAAGAATAGGAAAGGGGCACCACCATTAGATGATCTAACAGGAGGGGTAATGAGATCAGTCAGCAGATCTGGGTTATTAGTCAGAATGCATCCCAAGTGACATGCTTAAAAGGAAATGTAGAAGAAAAAAACCCGAAATGATTTGGTATTTATTATCTTCAAAGATTGCAAATGAATACTGAAGAGCAGAGAAATACAAAGTACATAATAATCATTTCATTCCTTTTTTCACTTAATTTAGTTAACCTACAAAACAAAATGCCTCAAAGAAAACTACCAGACTAGCTTTTTAAGCCTACTTCTTACATTCATGATGAAAGAATACTGATTTTAATAAGTATCTCTGCCTTTACCTAGATTAATATACAGTCAGGAAGTAGATAAAAAATGCTCATGAAAAATCAATTTCTTCATAACATAGCATCAAATCAGTTTCTCATTTGGCAACATGCATGCTTGAATAAGTTAGTTTACAGCATTGCTTTCAGCCATGCTAAGGGATTAATAAAACAAAATTAAATCAAAGCATTATTTCATTCCTATAATTAAAAGAAAAGCAATTAACCTAAGCAATTATTTAAATATTGGCTTGCTACATAATTTACAGTTACTCTTCAAAACAAACCACCATCTTAGATGACACAGCCCGACTCAAAATGTGCTAGTTTATGTACAAATGAAAAATTGCAAAATGACTTGGACATCTTTCAGGATAAGTTAGAGATCTTCAAAAGAGATTACAGATCTTCTTTTAATAAAGCAGTACTCAAAAGGGTCTACTAATGGACTCTGTGAACAAATCAGTAATAACTAATGGTGTACCCTTTCCAAAGGCACTCCTCCCTTTTAAGGCATTCGTGCTAGTCAGGATGAACGAGGTCTGAGACAGGGGGTGGGGGGAGGCTGGAGAGCGCCAGCATCATAGCTGTCTGTTTCTGCACCTGTCTGAAACAGAAAGCAGCGCCCTTGGGGAGAAACATGCCTAAAATAAAACAAAACCCCAAACTCTAAGTATAGACTTATAATAGAGTTGTTTGTTCTTTTTAAAAGGAAAATAAGAGCATTTGAACAGAAAACAAATGTGGTTTCTCTAAATAAAAAAAAGATAAAGGTATTCAACTAAGTGCTAACTAGTTATATATACACAATTATAATATGCAATCTAAATAAAGATAAGGAAGTTCTTTGTATTTATAAATGTGTTCCAAGACATAAAGGAGTATATAGTTCAAGGATGTTATATCTACTCAGATTTGGTCAAGTATGATACAAATCCCAGCCAGAGACCAAAAGAAAAAACTAAGCTAATATGCTACAGAACAAAATTTTAATCAGTGAGGAGTAACAGTCAAATCTCCCTAGTGCTTTTTCAAGGTTGAATCTGCACATAAATTACCAGAGGAAAGCAAATCAGATTTCACCTCGGGTGGCCCATCTGAAAATTAAAAGCAAGATTCTTAGCTACTATTAACTGTCAAAAATGTTATGCTTAGAACCCAAGGCACATCTGTTAAAGCTAACAGAGTGAGCCTTGGGTTCATCATTTATTCTAACACACAAATGCACAAACACACACAGACATGCACACCTGCACACTCATGGTTTTAGTTTGGTTTTACATTATTACTCTCTTCAGGAAGTTTGTAAATACCTCATCAACAGGAAAGAGCAGCAAAAGGGATATGTGTCCCAAGGTACTCAACTTTCCTGCAGCATGCAATGCATTCTACATATAATGTAAATCACTCGTTCTAAACGAACTGTCAATCTCCCTTATCCTCCAGGGACTTATTTTTTGTTGATATAATCAAAACACCACTAAAGCAACATAATACATTATTTTATATGTTTTTTGGACCAGAAAAGGTTAAGAACAACATCAGAGCAAGCCAGGAGGCAATGAGACATTCACCTAATGGTAATTTCTAATAATTTGTGCTTACTTTTAAAAGAATCCTGAAATGTAGTAAAAGGGGAAGTTCAAAAATTCCTCTACATAATTTACTTGGGTGTTTCATGTATTTGACTGTGCCTGATTCCTGAAGTTAGAACAATCTCTTTAGAGATGTTGTCCAATCTCATAATTTTACACAAAAGGGAATTAAAGCTCTACTGGATTAAATAATTTAGCCAGTTCATACAGCAAGTTAATGGAAGGATCATGACTAAAACTGAAGCTTCTGAATCCTAGTCCCTCCTCCACAATACCACACAGCCTAAAAAGTTCCTGTGCTGCTTTTTTATTATTCCAGAAAAAGTTCATGTGATCCATAATCAATTCTTCTATCAATAATAACTTAAAAATTACTATACAGTCTATTGAATCCTTTATCCTTCAGCTTCTCCTCATTAGATTAGTAAGTAACTTTGATAATTGCTAAACAGAGAGAATATATCTTCTCTGGTATTCTAAGTTTAATGTTCGTATCACCTTTTTTTTCCTTTTAGACACAGGGTTGCACTATGTTGCCCAGGTTGGCCTCAAACTCCTGGGCTCAACTGGCCTCACGCAATCCTTCTGCCTCAGCCTCACAAGTAGTTGGGTCTACAGGTGTGTGCCATCATGCTCGGCTTTCATAACACTCTTGATGAAAGCTTGGAGAAAACTGACATTTTAATGTAGGGGTCCCCACATGAAGCCATGGATCTATTTACTGTCACCTGGGAGGCACCTGCTATATTTCCATGCCAGTTCTTTGTGCTCGCTGCAACTAGCCCTCTTCCCTATACTATCCTGTCCAAGCAAACATACTGAGTTTCAACACAGAAAATTGACTATTTCTCACAAAATTAACTATCATGAACGTTAAGGACCTTCAGAAAATATTGTACCAGATGTGTTTAGAAAGGTGTTATTACTCTATGCATCCAATTCAGGGCATTTCAAATGGCAGTTTTTTATCTTCCTATTGTGGTGTTTTCCCCAACTTTGTTTTTTCTAACCCTGAACTGGACAGATATCTAACTTTTGAAAATAACTTCTAGATGCCAAGCAGCATACACCTTGCTGAATGACAGATGACTCAAGTTCACAATACATTCCTCTCTCTCCTTGCTACTATGTTTACAAACTCATAAATGTTCTTCTTCTTTTTTTTTTTGAGACAGAGTCTCGCTCTGTTGCCTGGGCTAGAGTGCCATGGCATCAGCCTAGCTCACAGCAACCTCAAACTCCTGGGCTCAAGCACTCCTTCTGCTGTAGCCTCCCAAGTAGCTGGAACTACAGGTGTGCGCCACCTCACCTGGCTAATTCTTTCTATATATTTTTAGTTGTCCAGATAATTTCTATTTTTTTGTAGAGATGGGGTCTCGCTCTTGGTCTTGAACTCCTGACCTCAAGTGATCCTCCTGCCTCGGCCTCCCAGAGTGTTAGGATTACAGGTGTGAGCCACTGCACCTGACCTATTTAGCCCAGCCACAAATATGCTTATACTATATCTACATTAGATCAGCAATTCTCAGAGTGTGGTCTGTGGACTCTTTTCACGGCAAGAATTTCAGCTTTCATAATAAGGTGTGACTTGCCTTTTCACTGGGTTGCTATTTTCACTGATGGTATAAAAGCAATCTGCCTAAAACTGCTGGTGCCTTGGCATGAATCAAGCACCAAACCAGTAGTCACTGTATTCATCACTATCACACACTCGCAGCAAAAGAAGAAAAGAGTTGCACTTAGGAATGTTCTTAATGAAGCAATAAAATGATTAATTTTATTAAATCTTGACCCTGAGTACACATCTTTTTATTATTCTGTGTGACTAATTAGGAAGTACGTATCAAGCCCTTTTCCACATACTAAAGCACGGCTTGAGGAAAAGCACTTATGGAACTGAGTTGCAACTTGTTTTGCTCATGGAATCCAATTTGACTTGAAAATTAACTGAGAAAAACTACGGTTATGAGACTTGGGTATTTGGCAGACACTGTCTCAAAAATAAACAAAGTGGACTTCTCACTTCAAAGAATAGAACTCACAGTATTTGTGATAAAATTCAAGTTTTCAAGAGAAGTTTAGAATATTGAAAAATGTGTATCTGCCAGCATGTGCTTGACAGCTTCCCAGGACTTATAGACTTCTGATGAGATCAGTGGTGATAGGTACAAATTTGATTTTTTTGATATTCTATAAGGAAATATGTCAACATTTGGAAGATCTATGTAACTCAGTGAGTCAAGATTTTCTAAATGATAGAAATTAGTAAAAGGCAAGACAGACCAGTGGATGTTAATGTAACAGAATACAAAATGTTCACTGATATGGTTTCAGAGTCCACAGTGCAACTAGCCTTTAAGAAACTTCCACATGTTCCAATATCGAAAAAGAATGACCGTACTTACTTAAAAGGCTTCTAAAATACTCCTCCCTTTTCCAAATACATATGTATGTGGCTTGATTTTTTTCTTTATATAATTAAAACAACAATGCAACATATTTAGTGAAGAGGCAGATACAAAAATCCAATTGTCTTCTTTTAAACCAGAAATTTAAGAGACTTGCAAAAATGTAACACACTACTTTCTCATTAAATTTCTTTTCTATTGGGAAATATAGTTATTTTTCATAAAAATATGTTATTTATGTTACCATGCAATGGATTTATTGTTATTTCTTTAATGAATAAATCTTTTAAAAACTTGTTTTAATTTTTAATTTTATAAGTATAGATAGTTATAACTCATGGGTAGAAAAGCTGTTTGGAGCCTTCAATAATTTTTAAGAGTATAGAAGGGTCCTGAGACCAAAGAGTCTGAGTACAGTCCACTGTACTCTATGAACAGCCTGAGTTTGTAAAGGGGAAGTATATACAAGATGGTGAAAGGGCTCCAGAGCAGGCAGAATGGGGTACAGTCAGTCAAGCCTGGGTTTAGTCCCAGCTTTATTATATAGTTGGTCAGCAACTTCAAGCAAATAACTTCTTTGAGCTTCAGTTTCCTCTTCCACAAAATGGGACCAACATACCAACCTCAGAAGGATTACTGTGTGTAAGGATCACCAAACATATATTACAATGGTGGAAACAATGTTCCTGTCATTAGCATATCTACATACTAAACACATACTCTCAAGAAATGGTCCCAAGAACTTGGGGCAGCAGCAAAATCTAGTAAGCTTATCATGTTATCACAGATGGTTCAATGCTTTTAGATTTTCTATATTTTATTCTGTAAAGTAGAGAATATTTAAATCTAGATAATGCAAGTAGGTCTTAGGATTATTCTCCTGTGTGGAAAGTGACTAATGAACTTTTTTCATTTATTGCTGTAAAGGTGCACAGTGAATTTTTTGAATATGCTGTGATTTAACATTTCAAAGCATTCTATCCAAAGAATCTAGGACTAGAGGTGGGTTGGAGGGGAGGACACTTGAGAGAGACCTAATAAACCACAGAAAGTGGACAGTAAGAAAGTTGAACTGTAGTTTAACAAACAGCTAATATAATTGCTATTTATAAGAAAACCAAGTATGACTAGCCGCTTATAAGTTAAATACACTCACTATAACTCAGGTTATTATAATTATATATGCATTCTACTTTGCCATACCATGCAATTTATCTATTTGTGTCTGTGTATATTTCAGTTTGAAAACACACACATGCTTTGCACCACTACAACACACTGCAATATTACCTCGAATGCAAGCAGCTTACAATCTTCTCATTTTGTTGATCATCTTTTATGTCTAGTTTAAAAACAAAGCAAAACGTGCATACCAAGCATAATCCCAGCAGAACACAAATAAGTAAAATAAGTAAGTTTAACTGGAGTAGAACACTACACTCAATTCCAAACTTTTATTGTAATTTATAAGCAAATTTCTACCTGCATTAATAATTCGCAATACAATAGAAGTCCACTATTCTCAAAAGATATTTTCAATATACTGTCTGACAAATAGTAGGCACTCTGAAAGTCTAGTCAGGGCTTAGCACATAGCAAATGTGGAAATTTGGCAGTGCTGCTTCCCTAAGTACCAGCCTGGGTGCACCAGAAAAGATTCAGGCTGGGTTTACTGGAGAGCAATTATAGATTGGTTGCTGGAAGCAGTTTTCTCATTGGAAAATTCCATCACCAATATTCTGGTCATTCCCCAGCTCATGTTAAATTTTGTCTTTTCCAAACCCAATGCCAGCTAGGAAGTTTTTTAAAGGAAAAGACCGATGATGAAAGAAAAAAGACTACTTTAGGGAGTGTTGGCAGGAACAACTTGATATGGTAGAAGGATGAGGGCATATTGGAAAACAGAGGTGAATGCTTCAATGTTAGTAGTCACAACTCAAAAGATAGACTTATTTTTAAATTATTTAAACAATAGAATAAGGCTCTGGAAAAGGAGAGAGACGTAATCCATCAGAGTCAAGACTTAAAGGTGAAGAAAACAAGCTTCCCTCATTTAATCTCCTCCATCTCCACCCCATGAAGGTAGGCAGAGTCCTTCAAACACTAAGGTTCTATGGGGCTAAGTCACTTGTCCAAGTCTTGAAGTCAGATGCCAGTGTGGTTTTGGAAGCAAGGTCTCTTTGAATCTATGCTCTTTCCCCTCTGTCATTCTAGAGCTCAGAATTATTAAGTATAAATTTTCTGCAAATAATCAAGTTTGCCTCCCAAAAAATTGCAGATGAATAATGCTCACAATTAGGATATACACTTGAGTGAAATGTAGGGAATAATAATTTACAGCATTTTGCAGCATGGATTTCTAACTAGCAATACTCAATGAAGTATTCATTTATATTTATCTTATTATTCCTAGGGATCTTGTAATAATAATAAGAAATGATGACCATTTATAACTCAGATAATGTGCTATATTGATATGGCAGATAGTATCCTCAGCTACTCAATTATATGATTAATTCATTTAATGCTCAAAACAGTCCTAAGAGGTAGGTGCTATTTTCCATTCCATTTTACAGGAGGGGAACTGAGGAATAGAAAAATTAAGTGATTCCTCTTAGAGGACACATCCTGTAAGAGGCAGAAAGGCCTCAAACCTAGGTACTCGGGCCCTGAGCCTATTAATATCAGAAATTACTCATTGTAACTAAGCTTTCTAATTATCATTTAATAGAAAAATCTTACCTCTGGTTTGCTAAGGCTAGATGAAACCAAGGAGCCGGATCCCACATCCAAATCCCACTGCTTTTTACCATGATTTTCAGGATCCAAAGCAGCAATTCGCCCATCTAAAGTGCTGATAATTACTAATGACCTGTAAATTAAAAAAAAAAAAAGGACAAAATTTAAAAGATATCTAAGATATTGGGCATTATTCCATACACCAGTCACTGTCCAGGTCTTTACTGGTAGGAGGGAAGAGGGGGCCTACCTCACCCCAACATTTAGTCTTGCCACCACTATCCATCTTTAGACCAGGACAACTTCAACATGCTCTTTATCTCTTTATGTTGCTTATGAAAAGCACCAGACTGCTAGGTCACCCTCCACTCCACACTCTAATCCCTATAAAGAACTCAACATCCTCTGCTCTGTCCTCTTCTCTTACCTTTCCCCACTTCCTCAAAGCTTTTCCCCTGAAACAGTCTTCCCTGAACGTTCACTCATCTTGCTCTCAAAGAAACCTGGCTTTCCCTGAGGATATTACTTCCCTACAGAAGCAAATTTTTTTCTCCCATAACCCTTGCCCAATGATGGGCAGGTGCACTTCTTGTATCTCATTGCTATTTCCAGACCATTTTCTTCCTCTCCTCTCTGAAAATCCTCCAGGATCAGACTGTTCCATCCATCACCTCTTGTTGTCCACTGATCCATCCTGGAGGACGTTAGCTGCTGGTTTACTGTCACTATCTAACATATGCAGCATACTTCTGCCTCATTCCTTTGGGTTTTCATTTTCTATCTTCCTTGTCTCAGCTACTCCTGTGGTCAGGCACTAGATCTTATCATTATCAATCACTGCAACCCCCCAGCTATCACCCCTCTCTTTCTAGCTCACCTCCTCTACTTCCCTAACTCCAATAAACCTCTGACCCCACCAGAACCTACAAGCCATTGATTCTATGACCTTCACTACCACCATGCCCTCATGTCTCTCTTAACCAGTTAAAATCCCTCAGTCTTCATCTTAAGCACTACCTTACATATGCCCTCAACTCCCTACCTACCGCTCACATGTCACACTCGACTAGAAGAACCCCAACCCTGCTTAAATCCAATTTTCTCTCCTTTCTTACCCCTGCATCTGTGCAGTTGAATGTAAGTGAAGAAAAACATAACCATGCTGACTGGTCTCACTTTAATTCATGACCATCAACCTCAAAAAGGCTATTAATGATGCTCAACAACCATAAGACACTTCCTTAGTCCATCCACTGTGCCACTGAACTAGGTTAACTATTTCATTTTCCATTCTTCCCTGAATGGTGGGAACTAGGTCAACTATTTCATTTCTCCCTTCCCCTCAAACTTCTGATAACAGCTCTTCTCAGTTCACACATCTCAGTGACTATGCTTCCTATTTCACTGAGGAAAAGAGAAGTAACCAAAAGAGTACCACCTCTATCCACTTATCAGCACTTGGACCCAGGAATTCCACCTTCCCTCCTGATTAGTGCAGGTGATTGTCCATATTCTCATCCACCACCAGCACCTCCACTTAAGAAATAGAGCTCTCCCTCATGCATATGTGAGGACTCGCTCCTGCAATGTCTCCTCTCCCTCCCACATCATCAATTATTCCCTCTATACTAGAACATTCTCATCAGCATTTACTGCAGACTGACCCCCCCCATGCATATGTTGAAAGCTAATCCCCAGTATGATGATGATGGTATTAGGAGATGGGGCCTTTGGGAGGTGATTAGCATGAAGGTAGGGCTCTCACTTATGATATTAGTGCCACTATAGAAGCAGCTCCACAGACCTCCTCACCCCTTCCACCACATGAGGACACAGCTAGAGGGTGGCACCTGTGAGAAACAGACCTTCACCAGACACCAAATCTGCTGGCGCCTTGATCTTGGATTTCCCAACCCCCAGAACTGTGAGAAATAAATGCCCATTCTCTATAAGCTACCTAGTCTACAGTATGTTGTTATATTAATAGCAGCATGAAAATCTGCTATTATTTTCCCCTAATTTAAAAACCAAACCAGATCAAACAAAATGAATCCCTCTCCCCCATCCAAATTTCAATCGCCCCTATTGGCAACAAAACTCCTTGAAAAAGTTGTTACGTATTCTGTCTCCAAATCCTCTCCTCCCCTTCTGTCCAACTATTTCTAATCAAGTTTTTGCCCCTACCTCTCCACTGAAATGGTTCTTGTCAGAGTCACCAATGACCTTCACATTGATGAATCTCATGGTAAGGTCTCAGTTCACTTGACCATCCAGCAGCACCTGATCAGCTATTTCTGCCCTCCACGAAACACACTATATGTGTCTTTCAGGACACCGTACTCTCCTGATTTTTTTTTCCTTTTTTTTGGTACTTGATTTTATGGTATTCTTTCTCAATTTCATTTTCTGTTTCCTCATCCTTCCTATCTCTTAAAATAGTCTCTACCTACATGTAATTTTTTTTGGTGATCTCATCCAATCTCATAGCTTTAAATACCATCTATATGCTGGCAACTCCCAAATTTATATTTCTGGTTCCAAGCCTCTTCCCTAAACTCTGAACATACATATCTAACTACCTACCAGATTTAGATCATCTAACAGGCTTCTCAAAGTTCACATATCCAAAATCAATACTCCCAGACACACTTCCCCTATTCTTCAAACATATCATGCATGATTTCCCTCAGGGCCTTCTCAGCTACTGTTCCTTCTTTCTGGAACATACACTCCCAGATACACAGCATGCTCTCCATAAATATTTATTGAATGAAACGATGAGTTGTACAGTTGTTCTAGGAATCTGTTAGGTATAATATTTCTGCTTTAAAGACCATGTAAATTCTAAGCATGCATACTTACATTCCTGGATGATTATAAGATACAACTTTATCTCTTCTACTTCACTTGATGCACAATGTATAAAAATTCAAAGTAAAGTCACAAGTTGACCAAGACAAACTTTTCAAAGAACAATTTATTAAATGAATGAATACAATCATTAATTTAGTTTCCAAACTACACACTCATTCAAATTTTCAATTTTTCAAATGGTAACTCTTAGTCTAATTTGTGCAAATAGTTTGCCACGCCACAAACTCAAGTAATTTTAGATAATAAACCAAATGAAAGGGGACCACCCAACGCCCCTCCCTATATGTTCTCCTTCTGCTTTCTAAAGAAATCTACTGGGAGTTGGTAGAGAAATATAATTTGAGTAAGAAAATTATTTTACAATAAATAAGATTCTAATTAAGTTAGAGATCAGGGGTTAAGAGCTAAGTTAACTCTTTCCTAGTCCTGTCTCATTTTTCTGTTTAATAATCACTAAGCACAAATAAATGGTTGAATGAAAAACTTTAATTAAAACAAAACTTAATGTAAGCAGTGTTAACCCATGAAAAATTAAGGCCACCAAACACTTCAGATACTATGTTTTTAAAATTAAGAACTAACATTATTTGTTTATTCCCCTAGGCATTCTATTTACAAAGACTTATGCTTATCCTAAATACATGGCTGCTACTTGTGTGCTAGAGATATATATTCAGAGAAGAATAATATTCTTCTCTGTGAATAATGTGAAAATTCTAGCTCTCATCTTCACAACAAAGAAAAATTCTACAATAAAATATGCCTATTTGTGTCATATGTATATATAAGAACGTGTTTTAATAGGTAATTTGGGGTTTAATATTTAGTTATTGTTTCACCGAAAAACCTATCATGGGGATACATTTAACTGAGTCAAACGACCTTTTTGGCCAATCTATTCTGCTTTTTAAAGATTTAGAGTTAGAAAACCTGAATTTCTGCTCCTGTTCAAAACTTATTGGTGCATGACCTTAGGCAAGTCACATCTTTTTACACCTTTCTCAGCCTCTTTTTTTGTTTTATATGGATATGATAAGATCAGTTGTGCAAACACTGACTTACCACAGAGGGCTATTTCCACAGAGAAAAAATAATACCTTGTGACTTGGATGAAGAAGGCATACTGAACAACTAACTCATCATCAGTGAGTGCTTTTGAAACCTCTATTGCTCACTTACACTTTGTTTTAGTTTTACAAGGGCATTTGTTTGGATGATTCTACAGCAAACACTGTTCTCTCACCCATGATCCAACTCTTTGAAGTTTTTTTTGTGTGTGTTTATTTAGAGGCAGTCTTGCTCTGTTACCCAGGATGGAGTACAGTGGCATGATCATAGCTTACTGTTGTCTGAAACGCTTGGGCTCAAGGGATCCTTCTGCCCCAGCCTCCTGAGTAGCTGTGCCACCACCCTCAGCAAATTTTTTTATTTTTTGTAGAGACAGGGTCTTGCTATGTCGCCCAGGCTGGTCTCAAACTTCTGGCCTTAAGCAATCCTCCTGCAAAGGCATCCAAAACTGCTGGAGTTACAGGTATGAGCCACCACACTCAGCCTTGAAGCTACTTTCAAGAAAGTTTCCAATGGCCTCCTAACAGCCAGATCCATTCCCCTCATCAGGTCGGTCCTCACAGAAGCCACTGTCTGTCGGGGCCAGCTCCTCATTCCTGAACATTCTTCTTCCCTGGTTTCTACAGGATCAGTCCCTCCTGGGTCCTCACCTATTATTCTTATAGCTCTCAATCGCTCCAGAGCAGGTATTTTCCCTTTTTGTACTACATGTTCTACCTAGATGGTCAATGCTGATAGCTTCTTCCCTCTATAGTAAGTACAACAGCCTCCAAACCTATACAGAATTTATGTAGTTCACCATCTCTCTCTCCCTACACTAGTTCTGCCTCTTCAACAGAATCTACTTATTATCAGCACAACATGCTCAGAGAACTTAACTTCTCTCCCACATCCTATTCTTCCTTCTTTTCTCTCGTAACAGTGCAACTAACCATCCCCTGACTGAACATGTGAATCAGACATCAACTCTAGACATCAACTAGACCTGACCCTCTACAGTCATGTACTCTTGATTCCATTTCTAAAGCTTCTGGTAAATCTTTTTCTTTGTCATTACCACTGTCCTTGCCCTAGAACAGATTCCCAGTTCTCATCAGAACACCTTAAAAGACTTTCTAACGTATTTTCCTGCCTCAGGTCTCTTTCCCCTACACTCTTCCAAAAATTTTGTTTCCACAATAGAAATCTGATAAACTTTCAAGGCTCCCTGTGCCCACTGAAGAAAGGCCACACTGCTTGGTATGGTGCATAAAGCCTTTCACAACCTGGCTTCAGTGTACTTTCCTAATCTCACTTTCTGCCTCTCCTGCCAACCCCAATCCCCTCTTCCTTCACCTCCCCCACCCTGCAGCCAACAAACACACAGACACCCTGGAGGTTTCTAACCTTTTCAACAAAGTTCCCTTGTTCATTTACATTTGGCCCCACATCTTAAATTATTTCATTTGTCAAATGAACACTGCATATAATTAATTCCCTCATCTTTAGAGGAAATACTTAAGAACCAATAAAAATATTCAAGATTTCTGGAAAGAAATAACTATAATTGCCATATAAGGTTTGATGTAATTCTAGTTCAAAACAAAGAAACTTGACTTTTTAATTAACCTTCTCCTTACTAAACGTCCCATTTCCATCAGGTTCTTTTAAAATACTGACACCCTCGCCGGGCGCAGTGGCTCACGCCTGTAATCCTAGCACTCTGGGAGGCGAGGCAGGTGGATTGCTCAAGGTCAGGAGTTCGAAACCAGCCTGAGCAAGAGTGAGACCTCCTCTCTACTATAAATAGAAACGAATGAATTGGCCAACTAAAAATATATAGAAAAAATTAGCCGGGCATGGTGGCGCATGCCTGTAGTCCCAGCTACTCGGGAGGCTGAGGCAGTAGGATCGCTTGAGCCCAGGAGTTTGAGGTTGCTGTGAGCTAGGCTGATGCCACGGCACTCACTCTAGCCCGGGCAGCAGAGTGAGACTCTATCTCAAAAAAAAAAAAAAAAAGATCTAGCCTCTTGCTCAGCCATGCCCACTCTTAACCTCTGATTTTCCACTGTCCTATGATGTTTATCCTCAGCTCTTAGCCTCAGATTTTATTCCTCCGTGGGCCTGCCTCCTCTTCTTTCTACCCCTCAATCCTGGTCTCCCCCAAGTGCCTTCACCTCTTCTGCTTTTGTCGATCACGTTCTTTGCGGGAAGAGGAAGCCAGGTGCTGACCCTTCTCCAATTCCTCCCCAGCAGCCTTTAATACATGTCCCTGGACTGAGGTAGGCAGTTTAGCAATGAGAGGGGCCACCAGCCATACACCAGAGCGCTCCAGAGAGCTGGAAAACAGATGGAGGACACAGGGTTACAAAGAATCCAGGCAAGATTGCAGCAATCTATTCTCTCCTTCCCCTGAGGGACATGCCAGCATCTCCACGCGGCTGATGTCATTTGCACTATCAGAAGAGAAACTCATAAGGGGATGGGTCCTAACATGTTTCTACCCAACCTGAGCACAGGCTTGGTCTTGTTGCTGCTGGGTATGTTGCTTGCAGTGCTTCCAGAAGATGACCCTGTCTCCGCTGACTGTTGGAAAACCTCGATTGTGGCCTTGGCGATGTTCTCCAAGAGGGAGTTCATCTCCTGGAGAGGATGAAAGGCACAGAGGTGCTCGAATAGGTAGCTGGGGTGAAGGAAAACAGATGGTAGGGGAGATGGGGGATGAGGGTGAAGGACAGCATGGGTGGAGGGTGATAGGAAAGTAGGGACAGAACTCTGTCAGGCGTCGTGCTCTCCAGCACCTCCATATTTCTTTAATTCCCACCGTCTTCTCCTTTACATACCCCCTTGCATCTGCGACTAAAGAAATGGGCTCCATCACCACCACCCACCTTCCCATGGCTCAGAGCTCCAACGCTCCCAACCCATTTCCCTTAGCATCAGCTCCACAGGTCTGCCATTTTCCCGTCCCCTCTTTTTTTTTTTTTTTCCTCTTTGCCCCGATGTCACAGGCACAGCAGAGCAGCCACACCTGTGGTGCTGGGCAGGGCCCATCCCCCCTTATTTCTCTCAGCTCAAGAGTCCAAGAATAGGACCTAGGTTCCTCTATGGTGGCCCACTTCCCTGACACATGGAGCTGAAAGTGGGCAAGGGCAAAGGAGGCCCAGGCACTACTCACATTGTTAGGGGTCTGCTTAATCATGAGCTGCAGCTCCAAGGAAGACTGGCGCATGGTCCACTGGTCCAAGTTCTGTGGTAGAGGCCCCACCCCCAAGCTAGTCATCACCATGTCACCTTAGCTACCCACCATCCTGAGGCCAATTCCTGATCTCTCACAACCTTGAATCACAGACTCCTAGAGGTCTGACAGGGACCTCTATGACCTTGAAAAAGTTACTTAACCTCTTCAGGCCTCAGTTTCCTCATCGGCCAAGTAGGGAGACCCATACCTACTTCACAGGGTTATAAAGATTAAATGAGAAAATGTACGCAGCCTGCCTAGCACAGTATCTGGCACAAAATGTGTGCTCAATAGGTAACAGCTATTAGCACTCAGTTTCTCAGTCATGACCAAATGCCAAATATACAAGGCCAAAAACTACACCTCCCAGATGCTATGCATCCCACTGACGAGCTAGATTCGCTCCAGACAGCAGTGCCCTCACCTAACAGTGTTACTCTAGAGTCTAGACCATATTGGATTTACTCCTAAGCCCATACTGGGGCTGTTTCTCTCACTACCTTTCTCTTATATCCTTGTTCATCTTCCTCTCTACTTAACTCCCCCTCTCTTTTTCTCAAGGTTCCCACTGTTTCTCCCCAGGTTGGGCTCCACTGCTTCCTCCAAGACCCCCATCACCTTGGCCTACCTGAAGAATACGCTTGATGCGTTGCCGCTGGGGATTTTCCCCATCCTCGTTGTCCAGCAGTCGATGTGGGTAGCAGATGAGCTGCATGAGGCGCTGGGCCTGGGCACTACTCAACACGGGGTCTTGTAGGTCATTGCTGTCCTCACACAGTGACTTAAGGCAACGTTCTCCTACCCATTCCTGAGAAAGCTGATAATCAGGGGACTGGGGGGCAACCAGTGAGGGGGTTAGGAATAAGGGGTATGGACTAGGGGTTGGTAAGGGACATGATGTATAGCAGGGAAGTGGCTCGATCATGGGCTGGAGACAGGACTATATTACACAGAGGCATTCAGGAGGTGTGGGGGGAAGGTGAGACTGACCTGTTGGCAGATGCTGCGCAGCACGTACTTGGCATAGACATCCAGACTGGCTGTCTCCACAGAGATGTTGCGGCCACCCTGCCTCCGACCGCCACTGCCACCTCCTCCCTCCTCCTCTGGAAGTTCTTCTGCTCCTCCTGTCACAGTGAAGCCCGAACCCTTCAGTTCCGCATCCCCTGTGGTTCACGCGTGGGAGATAGGGAGGGCAGAGTGAGATCAGAACACTGTGCGGAGACCCACCCCAGGCCCACAGAGGCAGAAACTCCCCAAATCCTGCCCTATGGGACAGAAATATACTTCCCCTCCTCTCCTCCTCCCCAAAGGTCCTCCCCAAAGGTCAGAGAGACCACCTTTGGGAGGGAGAAAGACTGTCCCTGTAGTTTAGCTGGCACTCCACCCTATACACACTTCTGGCACCACTCCCTTCCTATCCCCGTACCAAGTACAAACACAGCCTTGAGAACAGCAAACACAGCTCCATCCACGATGCGGTTCTGGGAGGCAGCCAGCAGGTGGCGGTCACAGGAGGAGCGGATTCCTACTGTAGGCTTGTCTGGAGAGGGAGCTGAAGTCAGGGGAGCCAAAGTAGAAACCGTGGGGGGGAGTGGGGTGGGGAAGTCACACTTTCTACTGCTGGCTCAGATCAGGGTTACTTACTTCCATCAGACTGGCAAGGATTGAGTTGTGGTGTCTTGAAAAGGTGGAGGAGAATGCGGCAGGTAAGCCGGGCCCCAGGCTCAGAGTCCTGTTCACTACAAGCTAAAAGACAAAGCAGGAAGGGATGAAGCTGAACTGTGTGTGTGTGTGTGTGTGTGTGTGTGTGGGTGTGTGGGTGGGTGGATGTGTGTGTGGGGGGGGTGCAGGGGGATGAGGGGGAAGATGAGGTAAGGTGAAAGGAAAAAAAGCAAGATAATACTGAAGGAGAGGCAGAGCAAGGAACTGTTACGCAGTTGAAGGGTCAAAAATTGGAAGGTCAGGGCTACAAACCCAGGGTTAAATAGCAAACAGGCCCCTTCCAGCCTGGGGCACACCAGAGGATGGGCCGCCTGGTGAGGGCCAGGGAGCCACAGCAGGGCCTCTCATGTTGAGCAGTGAGAAGATGGCCATTGAGCGTGTATGGAAATTTGGAGTCCAGAAATTCCAGGGGTTACAGATGGGTGGCTCACCAGCATTAAGGAGTGAAGGGATGGCAGCACAGCGAATCAGATCTTCTAGGAGCAAACACTGCCGGGCGATGAGGATGGCAACAAAAGTAGCCAGGGAGTCATGAAAAGACAGGTCACTGACCTGGGAGAAAAAGCAGACAGACATTACCACTCAGTGTGGAGAGAAGGTGCTCACTCAAAGGGGTATACCTCCACTCCACAGAACTCCGTCCCTCTACCCCCTCGATGACCGTGACCAGCACCTTGCCCTGTTCAGTGCCTCCTTCCCTAGCAAGACTCCACCCCAAGTCTCACATCTACATTGCAGAGAAGGTCGTTGAAACCACAAGTGCCATTGTTAGAGGAGCAGCACAAGGCCTTAAGTACTCCAAGCCATTCTGCACTCAGTGACTTGCAGTAGCCGGTCAGCTCTGCACACAGGATTGCGATGTCATTCACCCTAGGGAAAAGTACAAATGCCCTCAGGAAAAACCTTGCTCCACAAAAATCTCAGACTCATTAACTTTTCATCTCTGCCCCAGTAATAATCAAGGTTGTAGTACCTCCCGGGTATCTCAGCCCTCCCAGTATCAGGTGGGGGTGTGGTGCCCCTTCTTCACTCAGTACGCCCCATACCTATCGGGATCATGGTGCCCCACGCACACGTGCATAAGGGCATTGCAGACAAAGCTGTAGCGGTTAGCAGGGTTCTCACTAAGACTCTTGCCTAGCCCTGTGTAGGTGAAGGTGTGAGCTGCGGGGTTCTCCAGAGTGTCAATCATGAACTCAGGTGCCCAGCGCATGTTTGATTCCGATGGCTCCACGTTGCAATAGATGGTATTCTTCACCTTCGAGCAAAAGTCGCTGCAAGGGTGGGGGAAAGGAGATAGTAGTGTTAAAGAAGGTCTGGTAAGGTAGAGGGATGGTCAGGAAAGGGGAAAAGAGAAAAAAAGGAGAAAGTGAGAGACAAGAGACCTCGGGGCAAGAAAAGGGAGATGGGACAAAGCAGACTGGCAGGAAAGGAATCACATGAGAATAAGGAACAGGGGCCTCTGGAGGCAGGGAGGAAGAGGAGGAAGAGTGTGGGCTCCAGAAAGATGGGTAATGGGGAAGAGGGCCCACTCTCAGTAATGCAACAACACGTGGAGGACACAGTCCATAAATGACCCTGGACAGGCAGCAGGGTCCTGGGCTGTGCTCAGCTCCTGAGTTGGGTGGTGATGGGAAGGAGAAGGGACTAGATCCCACTCTCTACCCCTTACCTCCCACCTCTCTTACCTGAAGAGCTCCCCAAATTTGCTCTTTAAATGGCTACAGGAGGTGTACAGATCATAGAGATAGGCAAGGATACAGCGTTCTGCAGAGGAGCCATCCGACCGATTCATCCCATGCTTCACTACGCCACACAGCCTGTCACGAAGAGGCAAAGTTGGGAAGATCAGCAGATGGTATGTGAGGGGCCGGGGAACAAAGGGCCCTTGACACAGATACAGGTCTCGTGGTGATACTATTCCCTTCCCACCTGAATGGCAGGCACTTCCCTACAGTGTGAGCCCACGTGCGTGTTCTTCCCAGACTACTTCCACCGGCATTCACCAGAGCCCTGTGTGTTTCAGTTATTTCGAAACCCTGCTTACCCCTCAAAGACCTGTGCCATCTGGTCCTGGTTGAGGATGAGGCAGGCATGATAGTGCCGCAGGACAGCCACGATGCACAGGCACAGGCTGGTAGTATAGCTGCCCACCAGATCCGAGGATTTGAGAAGCAGCTCGGCCTCAACTACGCTCAGTTCATTCAGCAGCTAGCAGAGTGAATGCGGGGTGAGAGATGATATAAACCCCTTCCTATGAGGACATTGGCAGGGCCAGGCCTGAGCCCCTTGCTGCTGGAGCCGCCCAGGATAGAAGGGCCCTGTTACCACATGCACTGTCCTTTGTTCTATTAACGACACCTCTAAACCAGTCTCCAGGATATAGTTCTATGAACTCCACAGTGGGAGGACGGTCTGTGCCCAGTGCTCTAATCTGCCTTTTGGGCCTCCCCAGGGAGCACTTAAGTCTCTATTCCTGCAGTCTTAGCTTATGTTCCACTCCCCCCGTGCTAGTCTTTCTGCCCCTCCAAATAGCCTGGGAAACTGGCTGGAGCCTCCACCCCTGTCCTTATGACCCTCTACAGCACGAACTCCTTCCTCCACCCTTATCTCCCCCAGCTTCCCCACCTGAATGGCAAAGTCGATGAGGCCACTGATGCTGAGTGAATATTCCATGAGGTCGAAGATGAACTGCACATGCTGCACCAGAGGCAAGTGGTATGACATGCCAAGGGCAAAGCTCGTGATCTGCTCCAGAACATTCCGGGAGACCTGATAAGGGCAGTGGGAGTGAGACGGGAGTGGAGAGAGGCAAGAAGAATGAAGGCAGCAGGAAAGGATGATGGAGGAACGGGATGAGACCAGGAGGCTTAGCCTGCCTAGGGGGAGAAAAAGATAAGGGGTAAAGGAAAACAGAACAGGAGGCCAGACTGTGCGAAGGGGGCTGGGCTTAAACACCTGAGCCGTGACCTGGTGTTGGTCATAATGTGAAAGGTGCTGGAACTTAGCAAAGATATCTTCAGCAGTGGGGAAGGCTTCAGGCCGGTTGCGCCTCCGCTTCTGCCCATCCTCCCCACCTGAGGGGACAGTTGAAAGGGACCAGTCAGGACAGGGAGGATAACTAGTTGACTGGGGGTGGGGAGGGGGTATGGAGAAAAGGCTATGGGAGGGAGGGAGGGCGGGAGCGAGGAAAGGAAGAGGGAAGCCGGGAAGGGAGGGTCAAGGAAGGGATGGGGGAGGGATGAAGGGAAGGGGACGGTGAAGCAAAGGTTTAGAGGACCACAGACTATGTGGCCCTTAGAGGAGTATGTACAGGGAGGTGCTAGGTTGAGGGAGGGAAGGGAGAGGGCGGGAGGGCAGTACGGGGCTTACTGTGAGGTACCTAAGAATGTCAGGTCTCCAGGATTCAGAGGCACAATAGGAGCAAGCTGGTCTGCAGAGGGGGGGAATGAGGGGGGAAGTTTCAAAAGGACTAGAGCTCTCAGGAGACTTCAAGAGACAGGACATCGGGACATGACTGGGGGGTTCCCTATGCTGGGGAAGGGAACACTGACTAGGGCACTCTTCGGGGGAGATCTGTTTAAGGAGCCTCGAACCCACCAGTTTCTGCTGTCCCCTTGCGGTTCAGAACCTTCAGGATATCCTTGGTAATTTTCTTGATGGCATGGCGGGCATCATCTCGCTGCTTGCCCACCCCAAACAGTACGACCAACCGCTGGTTGCACTCATGGCTGCATGACTCCTCCTGCATCCCAGCAGCACCGTCAGACTCCAGTACGGATCTCCTTCCCTCCTCTTAAAAGCATGCTCCACACCCCTCAGCATCCCGTGCTCAAGCCCCTTCCCAACATACCCACACCCTCAGGAACAGCTCCAACCCCTTGGCAAATTCCTTGGACAGCAATCTGGGCTCAAAACAGACCATCACAAGGTGTTGGGGAACAGTACCTGGGGGATGGGAAAGTGTGTGGCATACTGCACGTGTCGTGGCTGGTCATAAAGAACACCAAGGGTCCCTTCGATCTTCTCCTTGGGTGGGGGCTTCACTTCCTTCTCGACATCTGGTTTCTCTGGGGATGGACTGCCCTTCCCCTCACAGGGCATAGTAGGGGAGAACAACTAAGAGAAAGGTGAGAGGGCAGAATATTTAGAAGGAGAAAAAGGGATGAGGGGGCATAATTCAATTCCAAAAAGAGGCATAATGGGAGTATCTAAGGAGCTGGAGTCTTCCATGCTCAGGATCCAACTTACTGAGAAATCAGGCTTCTCCATGTCCTCAAAGAGCACACTGGAACTAGGGTCAATGTCCATAGATTCTGAGAGGCCTGGATCCTGAGAGCATAGCACATAAGAGAAGTTGCTCTAGACCTAGGGACCTGCTCCCCACCATCTAGAAAAGTTCACAGGGGAATTGGAGACAGGAGACCATACTGTGGAAAGCACAGCAACTGGATTCAAGTCTTGTCCAGTCCTTTAACCAGTACGGGCCTTGATTTCCGTCAGCTTTCTAATAGGGATAAGAGTATCTCACAGGGCCGATGTGAGAGTGTTTTGTAAACCACAGAGTGCTAAGAAAATACTACCTTCATTAGGCAAAAGAGACTCTCAGAAGCCTCTGGAAGCCATGAAGATGGAAATGTCAGAAGGAATGATCCAAGGCAAGGAAAAGCCCACTCACCTCCAGCTTGCTACTGCTGCTGCCTTCAGCCTCCTTGCGCTCTGGATCATCGGCAGGATCATCAAAGGGAGAGGGAGGCCGGGGACCAGGGGCTCCAAAGGCAAGGTCCCCTCGGGAGATGAGGGTGCAAGTATACATGTTGTGGGAGAAAACATCATGTCGAATCAGTTCACAGAACAGCAGTACCAAGTTAAAGAATTCCACCCGCTCACTCTCACTTCGGGGATCCGCTGGAGGGAGGGAATGAGGAAAGACGAGTTAGGAGAACACAAAAGAGGTGGGCAAAAAGAGAGAGGGACACACCTAAGGTGTGGTGCTCCTAGAAGACCTCAGAGAGGGATACACCCAAGGCAGTAATAAGAGTGACCAAAAAAAAAAAATCTCAGAAATTGTTGAGGGACAAATTATGGTTGGTTACCCCACCTGTTGCCCCACACATCATCTCAGAAAGGAATATAGCATCTTTGCTGCTATTTATACAGTGAAAATGCTTTAATCACACATTCTTATCTTTATTATTATCTATATTTCTCTACTCTGTTAAACTGTAAGATGATCAGGGACTAGAATTACACCTAAAAGTCATTCTGCACAGAGCCCAAGACAGAAATATAGACCAGAAGGCCCTTAATTATGCTTTCTGATGACAGTGGTGGGTAACTGACTCAAGGCAGAGGTAACTAGAGGGTGGCAGGGGTCCATACTCAGCATGGGAGCCTGTGTATCCAGAAACTGCAGAAGGACATCCTGGAAAATAGGAGCACTAGGAGCAGAAAGGGAGCCAGAGGCAATGGAACCCTTCTCATCTGCTGCTTCTGATTCTCCACAACGCTGTGGGATGAAAGAACAAATTGCAGGACTGATTTTTTACCTATTTCTTCACTCCTCAATGTGTAACCCTTCAACTACCACCTGTTTTGCCTCTACCGCATGCTTTTAAACTTCCGTTCCCCCTCCAACCTCCATTTTCTTTACCTCCTCCCAATTGAAGCCTTGATGTCTTCTCTAATTCTGACATCAATCCACACCTTTTTACTTTCACCTCATGTCCTTAACTTTCCTTTTAAGTTCTCTACCACTTTTTTACTCTGTTCTCACACCTTCAACTTTGGTCCCATTACTGCCTCAATCTCTCTGTGTCCAACTCCAGTTAGATTCCTTCCCATTGGCCAGTCTCATTCTCTTATCTCTGCCCCCTAACCTCAGCCTCAATCTCTGCCTGTCTCTTCTCCAGGAGCTTGGCTACCACCATAGCACGATGCCGACCAGAACGCTTGCAGCTGACAGCCCATTCACACAGTAATGATACCACAGCATCATCATCTGAGGAGATCTGGAGACCAAAGGAAGACAGGGATGAGTAAGGTAGGGTTGGGGACAAAGAATTACGTTCCAATTTCTTAAAGACTGGGGCCCATCCTAAAACATCTTAGGCCCAAAAATAGGATCATCTCTGCAGACATCCCCTGGTTTCAATGCCTCACCATGACTTCCTCTCATAACATACTGTTGCTCTTGCAATGATTTTGTTCCTTTGATTCCCCTTTTTGCTTACCTCATGCCCATCCTTGCTAGGCCCCAATCCAAAGATTCGGTTACAAAGGGAGTCAAGAGAGTTGCTGAAGTCAGAGCGCTCAAAACTATGGCTGTCTAGCACTTCCAAAGTATGGAGCACCCGTCCAATGGTGAAGCCTAAGGAGGAAAAGCGGTAAAGGGGACTTAACTAGAGGCCCGGTGCATTCTGGCTTTCAGATCTATATGTCCTTACAAGCCCCATCCTTTTCTCAAACATACTTCCTACTATCTGTCTTCTGAAACCTACCTGCAGTAGCTTCCTGGCACTTATCAAAAGACCAGCGAACCTCAACTGCCTGTCCTCGCTCCTTGATCTGCTGCTCAATCTCCCGCAACTTTGCACGGACCTGCAATATCAAAAAGGAAGGCTTTAAGGATGTGCCAAGGCATACAAAACACCAGGGCTCTGGGCTGAAAGAACAGTACCAGACTCCAAATCACTAATTCTGAAAGAGTAATTTAGCCTCATAGCTCAATATCGGAATACCAGGCTAGTGGTCAGACTTACCTGCTGAGTGAAGGCACTGTTGCCCTCTGGCATGGGCAGGTTGGAGGGGGCAATAGGCAGGTGGTCAAGTGGTGAGCCGGTCTTAATCCGGCTATCAGTCAGCGAGTAGTGCCAAACCAGGGCACTAGGACAACACAAGAGGATGGTCTGCAAGGCAGAAAACAGCTAAGTCAAACTCAGTTACCATGTCTACCTCTCTGGAATCCTGTTATAAGACCTAACTCTTACACTTGAGATCCAAAGTTATTGGGGACTGAGTCCCTGAGGCAGGCATCACTCCATCCCTGATCCCCTCCCTTCCTCCACTTTCTTACTATTTAGCCCTAGAAGAAAGAGAGAGGCTGGCCAAAACCTCCAAAGGGAACTAACACCCCAGTACTGAGAAGCAACAGCCTCCAAGAAAGCACTCAGTGCCTACTCCCACCTCCAATTTGGAATCATCCCCATTCTCCAGGATGGGCACCCAACTCTTCTCAGGCTATCTCTTAATATTTCCTTGGACCCACCCAGTACCTACCTGTAGGATACAGCTGAGGCCAAAAACCAGGGGCCGGTGCTGAGGGCACATAAGCAGGTCACTGAAGGGAGTTGAGGGCGTGCTGCTAGTTGGGGGCTGCGGAGCAGGGGTGGTAGGCAGCGTGCTTGCTGACTGAGCAGATATAATGTGAGATGAGTGGCTGCTCGCGCCATCCAGCTGCAAGGCCAGTCTCCGGGTACAGAAGTAGGCAAGGCGGCGGGAGAGGTACGCAGACTGAACGAATTCCCCAGAATACTGTGAAAACATGACTATCAGAGCCTCTAATTCTCTCCAAGAGACCCTGCTCTAAAGTCTTATTCTTTCTCAAATCCTCCCTAGACCCCCCAACTCCCAGGCCTTACTCGAAGCAGTAAGGGCAGCAGCAGTTTAAGCAATTCATCCTCTCCGGGGCGGATTTTCTCAAAACATTCAAGCACCCAGGTCAGGAACTCATGTCTGTCCAGCACTCCATCCTACGGGTACCAGGGGTGGGAAGAATATTAGTTCAACACAGGGACTATTAGAGATGAGGCAGATAAAGTAAATGAAAGGGTAAAGAGAACCATAACTGGGCCAAGGTGGCAGACAGATTCTGTTCTATACTGGCAGAGTGCAAGATCAGATTCAATCCAATGACCCACACAACATGCCTTACTCACTACCTGAAACATGAACATGGCCAGCTTCTCATTGTAATCCCACTGCCGGATCGCCACCTCTACATCATGGGGCAAGGGCCCTATCGTGGAACCACAGCCCCCACTTCCTACAGGCCCTGGCCGGTAGTATTCGGCCATCTTCTGTAGCTGCTCCCATAAGTACTTGGTGATGATCTGAGTCCATTCTAGAAGAAAGATGGAAAAAGGGCTATTTGATACTATCCTTTTGCTTAGCACATTAACTGCCACGTGACTTCTATGTAACTCATGCTAGTTTTGAGCCTGGGGCCTCGTGAAGCATACGTAACTCACACGTCTCTACCTTGGGAGCCATGTGAACTATTTTTCAAGTTGTATATAACTCATGCACAGAAAACAATAAAAAATAACACATTTTTGGCCAGGCACGGTGGTTCACGCCTGTAATCCTAGCACTCTGGGAGGCTGAGGCGGGAGGATCACTCAAGGTCAGGAGTTCAAGACCAGTCTGAGCAAGAGCGAGACCCTGTCTCTACTAAAAAAATAGAAAGAAATTAGCTGGACAACTAAAAATATATAGAAAAAATTAGCCAGGTATGGTGGCGCGTGCCTGTAGTCCCAGCTACTCGGGAGGCTGAGGCAGGAGGATCGCTTGAGCCCAGGAGTTTGAGGTTGCTGTGAGCTAGGCTGACGCCACGACACTCTAGCCCAGGCAACAGAGTGAGACTCTGTCTCAAAAAAAAAAGATAACACATTTTTCATTAAATTA
>CAUYRT010008629.1:0-23259 GCA_963574885.1 Lepilemur ruficaudatus | reverse complement strand
GAGTACAAGTGGGGCCCATTCTTCGGATCTTGTGTCACCTCACTTCGAATAATGGGCTCAAGCTTAATCCAGGATAATACAAGAGGTGCTAACTCACTGTCATTTCTTAAAATTGAGTAATATTCCATTGTGAACATATACCAGATTTTAACAATCCACTCATGCATTGACGGGCACTTGAGTACATCAGTATGAGCATAATATTAAATGACAAAATGACAAATAACTTTAAAAATTTAGCATTAAAGTGTAAGGGCACGGCAGTCAATATACACTGGTGAAACAAAAGTTTTCTTTTAATTTATGATCTTGGAATAAAAACAATTAGTCTATATTTTCCACAACCTTTCTTTGCTTGTATTTATAAAATAAGAGGCAGTGAACAGAAAGGTAAAGCAAATAATAATGAAAACAGGAGTGATGGTGGCTGTACACTTCTGAATTGTGGCACCAGGTACACACCAATAGCAGCCTGAAATGCTCACGACCTTGGAGGTTCGCTTTTGCTTATGAACTACAAAGGGTGCTTATTTTCTGCTTTTCATGATGGCAATAACCGATCTTTTTCCACTGTATTTACTATACTTTTTCTTTTTTTAAGATTATTTTATACTTGGCAGTATCTAAATGTTGTGTCAGGAATCTAAATAGGAAAAACTGTACTTTAGCCTTAGCCAACTAAAAAAGGCCAAGCTCACTGCTGAATTGATGGTGATTACCCTTAGAAGAGTAAAATGATAAGGTTCATTGACTGAATGCTATTATGACTTAGGTAACTTTCACGTGTCATCTTATGACATCCGCAAAACAACCCTGTGAGGTAGGACATATATTGTTCAGCTTCCAGCTGAGGGAAGAGTAGAAGCAAACAGATTTCACCTTCGGCTTGTCTGAGTTCAGATCCCATGGTGGGTGGACTGAACACAGCGTACATAAGGTGAACGATTGGCACATTCGCAGACTAAGTAGAACAGGACAGTGTCGCACAAAGATCTCAAGCCAAGAGCTGTAAAGACATAGGCTAAGAATGCACCATATACACCAATGTTCTTATGTCTGGAGTTCTGCCTGGGGGCCTTATATCATATCTGCATTATTTAAGTACAATGTTAAGTAATGGTCTGATGCTTTCACCAGAATATAAAATAGTAGTGAATTTCAAATTTTCACTGTATGATAACAAAACCAATAGTTTTTAAAATTACATTTATTTGGGAGTAATAAAAACATTGGCAATGAGATAGAATACGTTTGTATTTCCCTTTATTCCCTCACAACACTATTGCAAAAAGAAACACTGTATTCGTAGAAACATTGCTTTCAATGTAGGAAAACCTATGGAGACTATAAAACATTAATATAAGTAGTAAGGGACTATAGTAAGTTTCCATGGTTAAAGATAAACATGTTAAAGTCAACAGCATTTCTATATGTTAACATTTAATACTTGGCTACTAAATTTTAACACTTATAAAACTGTCAAAAATATGAAATTCTTAGGGATATTAGAGATATTTAGCAAAAGATATATAAGACCTGTGTAATACAAACTAAAAAAACAACAAAAAAGTCTGAGATAAATTCAAGGAGTGCGCAGAGAAGTGCATAAATGGAGAAGTACATGGACTCCTGAGTTATAAAATCACAACATTAAGATATCAATTCTCACCAAGTTGATCTATAGTTTTCACAAAATACCAATTAAAATCTTAGCAGAATTTATTTCATAGAAATTGGCAAATTGATCATAAATATCACACAGAAATGCAAAGGACCTTGAATAACCAGAACAACTTTGGAAAGGAAGAACACAGTTGGAGGAACAACATTGCCTGATTTCAAAATATAAATATAATTTTACAGTTATCAAGAAAGTATGGTATTTGTTAAAAAGATAGAAACAAATCAATGGAAAAGACAGTCCAAAAGTAGATGCATGCGTATAGATAAAACTGATTTTCAATAAAGGTACAAAAATAATTCAGTAGAGAAAGGAGAAACTTTTCAACAAATGTTACTGAAAATTTTCATATACATTTGCAAAAATAGTATATACTTTGCACAATATAAAAAATCAATATATATAATTGACCTAAATATAAAACCTAGAACTATAAAACTTCAAGAATAAAATCTTTGTGACCATGGATTAGTCAAAGATTTCTTAGATTTGACACCTAAAACATAAAGCATACAAAAACAAATTTATAGTTCTGACTTAATCAAAATTAAAACCTTCTGTTCTTTGAAAGAAATTTTAGGAAAATAAGAAGACAAATCACAGTATGTGAGAAAATATTTGCAAATCATGCATCTGACTACAGATCTGTATATAAAATATGTAAACACCTGTGAAAATTCAATAAAAAAATAAAAACCCAATAAAAAAATTTCAAGGGACTTGAACAAATACTTCACCAAAGATGTGCAGATGGCAGATGAGCACATGGAAAGATCGTTAGTCATTAGGGAAACATAAATTACAACTGCAATTAGATGACACTGCACAGCTATTGGTGTGGCTAAAATTAAAGACACATGGATTTAAAAGTGTGAGTCGTAAATGCAACAGTGATGCACAGTCGGTAGCCATATCCAATGTCACAATCACTTTGGAAAATAGTTTGGCAGTTTTTTAAAAAGTTAAACATTCATCTACAAAATGATCCAGACATTGCACTCCTCGATGTTTAAGGCAAATGAAAGCGTATGTTCATACAAAGACTTGTACAAAAATGTTCATGGCAGCATTAGTCACAACGGTAAAAACCTGTAAATGATCCAAATGTCCATCGACATGTAAGTGGGTAAGCATATCATGATATTCCACATTCTGGAATACCGCCCATCAAAGAAAAGGGATGGGCTATTGATCCTTGTCTCGCAATTATGCTAAGTGAAAGAAAAAAAAACAAAAAAGATTCTGTATCGTATGCTGTTATTTACATAAACTTCTAGAAAAGGCCAGCTCATCTTTGGTGCAAGAAAGCAGACTAGGAATTGCCTGGGGATGGTGGTGATCTCGTGTGCAGGAGCAAGAAGAAGAATTTTGAAAAGACATGAAGAAATGTTCTGCTTGAGGAAAGCATTCATTATTTTGAGTGTGGTGATGGATTTGTGGATGTATATCTATGTGAAATTTTGTAAGGAAGAATTTTTCCACTCCCCTCCTAATAACAGCACAACTGCCAAATAGCATAGTTAAGCAACTACAGGGCCACATGTGACTTAACCTCAATCTTATGCAAATTTTGTAACTTCAATCTCGTACAAATGTTGTAACCCCTACCTTGTGCAAGCTTCATGACCATCTGCTTCTGTAACCACAAGGTTCCTCCTAACAAGCATATAAAAACCATCATGTTGACACTCCAGTTTGCTCAGAATTTGAAGGCAAGGCCCTTCTGAACCCGCCGGCGTAATAAAAGCCTGTTTTGCAGTACTCTCGTGTGGCTCTCGGTTTGTTTCCCAGTCTGGTTTGCTGTAACAATTTATGAACTTATACGCTTTAAATATGTGCAGGTTATTGTATGCAAGTTATACTTTAATAAAGCTACAAATAAAGTTCTAAGTTATCCTTACTTTAATATTATAACTACTGAGGCAAAACATTTGCATTCAAATTAGCAATTATTAATAATTTCAGTTTTATCTAAGTTCATATTATATAAATGAGATTCCATACACACAGCATTATTTCAGACAAAACATTAAAATATTTCTGTAAATCTACCACAACAGTTCTTGTATTCTCAGGTGCCAGTAGACGAAGGTGGTACCATCCAAACTTGCAACATACATTCCACTAAACAAGACACAGCTGACTACCAAACGCAGCAAAAGCATTCGTCTGCTGTGCCTGGCTTGCCATGAATTGCTAGAATACTAATTAAAGGAAAATACTGAGATTAAATGTCTTGGAAATTGCAAAACTCTTAACATTGCCTTGTGAGGGAAGAATATTGATAACTTTTAAAAAGAGAGCAAAACCAAAAAGAAATTGTGTTCTTACTGTCTTTTGTAACGGTTTTCACTTCTATTTTAATTATTCATTCCCATTTGCCTTTCATTTACAACAGCTACACACACACACACACACACACACACACACCCCACATTCTCTTCAGTTTGATTCAAATTGGTTCATCACATTCTAATTACTTCCAAATGTAGAGCAATTCTTTTTCATATCCTACTTTGTCCCGTCTTAGAAACTCACGGTGTGTCGGAGGATCTGTATAAGAGCTACTTGTAACTCCTCTAAAAGCAAATACATTTTGCAGGTACAATTCTTCTAACATATGTGCCCCTTGAGAGTTTCATTTAGAGAAAGCTTGTAGAGCAGGGGCCAGGAGGCAAACGGGAGTGGACAGATGGTGGGCGAATGAAGAACCAAGTTTGATATTTCTGTATCTACCAGCTGAAATCCACAGCTGACGTCTCATAAGATGGATATACCCTGTTCTAGCCGTCGATCTGTCTTACACAGGAGTGAGGTTGGGAGTTCTCTTCGTTGCTTGACTGAGCAAGTGATCTCTAAACGGCACTGTGGATCTTGTGTAAGGATATTATAATCTTGGAATCATAATAGCTTGGAAATAAATTTTTGCTCCACTGGTTATTAGCCATCAAGGGGAGATTCTTTAAACCTCTCTGAGCCTAATTTTCCTAATTTCAAGATGAAGAAAATACCATCTATTTCGTTTTGGAAGAATAAGCGAAAGTTCATGAGATGACTCCCTCAGTGCCCTGCCAGGATGGATGAGGGCTCGGCATTTCTGGCTGCAGAAGGGAACAGCTGACCACAGGTGGGCCAGGCTGGGCACCTCGTCCTTGGTGCCGTGATTGGTCCAGGGAGTGAGCAGAGAAATGGGGAAGATTAATTAGACCCTCTCCTCGGGTTTGAGAGAGAGCCTTCTCTCTCTTGGGGGATGTGAGCCTGAATCTGCCAGCGATCTTGTTCTTTGGGACGTCCTCTGCAGACTTAGTCTGCACTGGCAGAGAATGTGTCTGATCTGCTTGGAGGTGCAGAGCAATGCTGGTTGTATAAGCGGCATTTGAGCCCAGGGTCCTTTTTTGAAAGAATGCAGATTTCCTGGAGTCTGAAGACCTGGACCGTCGTATCAGGATAGTAAATGAGTGACATCAAATTCTGAGTAAACCGAGTGCACAAAGCAGTATCCACAACATAGTCTAAGATCAGAAGTCCAATCTTGCAAACTTGGTAAAGTTTCTGTTGTTCCTAGTTATTGAACTTCTCCTTCAATTTTAGAAAAAAAAATATTGCCAGTCCAATGAATTGTTCTTTTTACTTAAATCAGTTTTATTTAGGTTTTTGACCCAAAAGTTTTCTGACAAATATATACTTGTGTTCAATACCTACTAAAATATCTTGCATGAAATGTGTTTAAACATGATTCTAAGCATTTTTTAACTGTCATGATTAATAACTTACTTATAGATGCTGTAACTACTCCAGAGAAGCACAGTGGACCCCCACTCAGAATTGGATTCAGTTGCTGAGATTGATGATGCCACACAAACACCGAGAAGGCATGAAAAATTTTATTTATATAATGAGGCTTTCTGGGAACAGCTGGCAGAGCTTCCAAGCTGGCCTGAAAATGGCTTGAAAGAGCAAAGAAAGGAGACTGGTTTGTGGTTTTTATGTTAGTTTAGGGGAAGGGAGGGGGTGAAGGTTTTCCTGTAAGTTGAGGCTGGGGCTTGTGTGATCCGAACTTCCCGCCGGTGCCAAAGGAGAGGGCACTCAGACGTCCTTATCAGTCTGCCCAGATGGGAGGCAGGGGAAGAGGAAGGCAAACGCCAAGCTTAAAAGCTGTCAGCAGTCACAGCAAAGCTGGAGTCGGGTTCCGTGCACAATAAATCCCTTCCCTGAGAGATGACGTCTCCCACAGGCAATGTCCACTGGGTGCGACATCGCAGATACCTTGTGACTTGCCCACCACAGTGACTTAGGCCAAACAGTTGATCAAAATGAGGACTTTTTATCCCTAACGGAATGTCTATCCACTCAATTATCAATCAAATAGGTTAAAAGAGTGTAACTGATAGTCTTAATTTCAAATTCTCATGTGGAAATGTGAACATTTAAAGCAAATCAAATGTGCTCAGTTCTTTCTAATATGTGTTTATTATCATCTGACAGGGTGTACACATGCTGGCCGGGTTTGAAAGCCATTAGTTTAGACAAGAAACCTGGAACTATAGCCACTTCAGTCTCAATGCGTGACTCTCAGTAGCTCTCAGATTTTATACGAATGTGTATTTTCAAAATTTACAATAGATAAGTAAGTGAATTGGGCATAATAATTGAGAGATGAGCGTGTAACGGGGACACCAGCATGTTCAGGTGGGGCTGTGGGCATTGGGCCTGGCTGCAAGAAGACATGGTATTTAGTTGTCCATTAAAGAAACACAGGAGTTACTTCTTGGAGCACGAAAAGTGTGGTGGGTTTTCACAGGTAACGGAAAAGACAGGCTCGTGGCAGGAAGGGACATTGGTTGGGCCTGAGTTAACAGTACCTGGAATACAAACATAAGAGAGAATTCTTCTCTTGATAAAGGAGAGAGATAAAATAGAAGTGAGAATGGCAAGAAATTTTCAAGTGAAGAAAAATTGAAGAAATTAAAAATACAAATATTTGAATTACATAAATATACAAACCTGAGAAAATTGAAGCAAACTTGAGAAGCATGTAGTGAGTTGGACTGTTGCAAATAAGGTGAGGAGAACATCACACAGCAAACACACTTGCTGTGGGCCTAGGTTGTTAGATATGATCTTCTACTTCAACTGTGTTTTATTGCTGTGATCTTGTTTCTCATGCTAGGCAGCCTGGTAGAAAGGAAGAACACGGAAATATTCTTTTATGGAAATAAGTGGACTATTCTAGGCAGTATCTGCAGAAAACTGGAGACAGACAGTTGAAATTATGGCCAAGCCATTGCATTGCGGACGGGCCGGCTGCAGGGAGCGTGGGGCCCGGCTCACAGCCTGCCTGTCCGGTGGCACACGCAGGGGCCCTAGGTCAGGGCACAGGTGAGAAGAGGGACCCATCATGCAAGAGGGAGGAATTCAGAAATGGTAATGGCTGTGGACAGAGAGAGGGGTTCTGGATTGTGAAATAACAGGAGTAGAAAAATCCCTGCTGCTGGCAGCACTGAGGTTGTAGAGAGGAGAGGGGCTCTACAGAGCATTTGAAGATCAAACCTCTCTATTTACCCAACGGCCTTTGAGGACTGGGCATTGTTTTGGTGATAGGGCCGTAGATAAGAAATAGGTCCTGAAATTTAGGATCATCCAGCCAAACGGGGTACTAGGAGCTAGAGATGCATTTTACAGCGATGTTCTCTCATCCTCCATCCACCTTGTAGGGCGGTTGTTATTATGGCCCCTCACAGATGAAAAAACGAAGACCTAGAGGAGTTAAATTAAATAACCAAAGTCAAGTAACTGGTTAAGGGTCAAACTGTGTAGCAGCCAAACCCAGTTCTGCTTGTCAGCAAATTATTCTTTTGTGTTGTTACTTTCCCAGCGAGAACACTTCTCCAAATGGGAAACAAAAGATGCCTTAGATGCTGATCTCATGCCTAATGATTGTACATTTTGAAGAGATTAGAATAAAAAATAAGTGTCTGGGCAAAAAAAAAAAAATCAAGTGCAATGTGACAAATGACAGAAGATACCATATCCTGAGACTTTTTTAAAACTTTAAGTAACTGGAAAACATGAAGAAGATCAAAGAAGATATGATTGAAAATATTGCTTGGATAAAATGAAGTTCTTAGGAATTAAGAAAAGGAAAACGTTGTGGAATGAGATAACCTGATCCTTGGCATTCACGAAGCAGGCACAAATTTTCTAACTGTTTCCTTTCATCCAATCACCTGCAGATCCAGCACATACACCGTGACTTCTACTGTGGGTCAGGAGACACGCTGGGCCCTAAAGGTGAGTTGGTAAGGTTTTGGGGTGTGTAGTGTGAGCATTGGATTTCAGCCTGAGGAAACCCCACTGATTATCTGATTAAGTCTGTGAACACCTTCTTCCTAAAATGCACATATATAATTTACAAACCCCAAAGTTAACAAAAATATTGCTGATTCGGTCTAAAAATTCGGTGGGTCAAACAGGTCCCTTTGCTGATGCTTTAATTGTTAACAGTTTTTAGTATATGCTATTTTCAAAGGACAGCATATGGATTCAAAAATATTTTTGCTCCTTAGAGAGGCTGTTTCCAGCCGGTGAACACAGGGAAAGAAGGTGGCTAGCTTGACAGAGAATGTTCATTTGAGTAAAAGAAATAGCCGGTGCTAATGATGATTAATTCATTTCTACTTCCGTATGTAATCTTTTATTCAGCTTGCAGAGAGTTTTGTTTTGTGTAATTTCAATTCTGAAGAAATTTAATTCCCTTAAGGGTGCCTAAAATTTGTAACAAATGAGCAAATGTCCTGTGTGTGTTTCTTTATTTATGTGTAATTATTTTCTTTTGCTGGATAACTGATTGCCACAAACTTCAAAGCTTAAACAACACACATTCATATTTTCAGAGTTTCTGTGTTTCAGGTATTGGAGAGCGGCTTAAGGGGGTCCTCTGGGCAGGGTCTCGCAGACGGCTGCTGAGGGTGAGCTGAGCTGCAGTCTGCTCTGAGGCTCAGCAATCTCTTTCAGCCTCACAAGGATGTCTGCAGAATTCATTTTCTTGCAGCTCTGGAGATCATGGTGATTTTTCTAAGCCAGTAGTAGAAAACCTGCCACTTTGAGTTTCTGAGGTCAGGGATGCAAGCTCTCTTTTAAAAAGACTCACCCGATTAGGTCAGGTCCACCCACGACAATCTCCCTTGGGTTAATTCACAATCAGCTGATTGGGTGTCTTACACCTGCGCAGTTCTGCCACCTTTGCCGTGTGGTGTGCACGATGACAAGGGTGATACTGGGTGACATTTACAAACTCCCCCTCCCCACCCCTAGACTTCTGGGGAGCGGAGTCCACAAGGGTGTGAGTCATGGGGGATCATTCCAGAACTCTGCCTACGATAAGTTTATACATAGAGAAATCTTACAAACATATGGTGCAGCTTATTTAAGAAAACCGTGGACAATAAAGAAAAGGAGGAAAAGGCATTTCCCATTTGTTATCCATCTTCTTTGCAAAATTTCCAGTGATACTTTGTTTTAGGAAATAAGGAAACGAGGGAAAGAGTGCATACAAGGGACGTCTGTTTGCTAGAATTTCTATTTTTCATTTTCTCCTTTGTCAGCTTTTCAATCCTTTCTGCTTCAATAGTTGTAGTTTAATACTACAATTCCTGCAATTTGAGAAAAAATACAGACTTACTTAAAATAGTTTTTGATTGAATTCCCAGTAATAAAAATAGCTGAGAAAGGATGACTGTATACACATAGCTGCGTTTCCTTTCCTGCCATATGATATAATCAATTTCTTTTCAATTTTGCTTCCATCCTAGGAGCTGGTTTTTCCCTTATCTGCCCACTTCTTATCACCAGAGTAAATAATAGCTATGGAAGGGGTCCATTCATCATTCAGTCATCTCTTTGCCACAGGAGCAACTGTTACAGCTGAGGTATCACTTCTCCTCATGCTATGAAAGAACTGGTACAATAGTTCTTCAAAGTCATCAGAGATTAAATAAATGAAAAAGAAGCAAGTTCTGGTAAACATTAATTTTCTTGCTGTAAACATATCATGTCTTCAAGTTTACTTTAAGTTTCTTCCTTGAATTCATTTCATTGATAGTATATTTAAAAATTAAATAAATCTTGATTTCTATTATTAAAAAAGAGTTTTATTGATTTGTGTATATCTCACTTTGTGTTTATGTAAACTACAATTTAAAACTCTGCAATGGGATAATTATTATGTAATGGAATAATTAATTAAAATAATATTAAAGACTAAAAATTCAACATTAGTCTCAAACTGTGTTAACCCTATATTACATTTGATTTTTAGTTTTTTTGATTTTTTTCTTTTTTATTTCAGCATATTATGGGGGTACAAATGTTTAGGTTATGTATATTGCTCTTGACCCACCTGAGTCAGAGCTTCAAGCGTTTCCAAGGCAGAGAGAGAGAACTTAGAGACATTCTATGCAAACTTCAGTTTTTTTTTTAAGGAAGGAGACTGGTGGCCCAAAAGACAATGTATCTTGATTGAAATCACGTAACTATGATTTTGTAATCACCTACCTGCAATGTTTTGTAATGTCATCTCTTTTAGAATATTTTCTGAGATACTCGATAAAAGGTATAAACGAAAATAGAAAGAATAAATAAAATGGAAATGTTTAGGAGAATTTTGAAAGATAAGTATTTTTAAGTATTGTTTTCAAGGAAGGCTTTTTATTCAGTGGCATGAAAATAGGACAGAAAGTCATGGTGAGGATGGGACCTCAGTTATCCCTAAGAGAATCTCACATTTTTGCTCCATTTTATATTGTGTAGGTAACATGGCGCAGTGGCAAATCAGCTTTTTGTTTGTTTGCTTGTTTGTTTGTCTTTTAATAAGGCAAGTTTAGGGGACGAGGGCTCATGTGTATTGATCTATTCATTCACTAAACATTTACTGAGCCACTGCTGTATAGTCACCACTGCATTTTGTTTCTATTTGAGGAACGTACATAATATTTATTTGGAGACCTTATGTCTTATAATTTTCACATAATTTATAAGCCTAAGCATTGTCTCTTCCTTATAGTTGCAGACCGAACACAGCTCTGCGTGCTATGTAAGGTTCAAAATATTAAAATACATTAGTCAAACACAGTGGATATAATTTCATGTACTATACCCAGAAGGGATACTGTCTAACAACTAGTTTTGAAATAGTCTCACTTCATGTTTGGAATTCAGCACTTATAAAGACTGTTTTGGCTGGAGTAGCAGCCAGTTGACCCAAGCTCAGAATCAGACCTCAGTAGGTGGATTATTCTCTTCTATCCAAGCCAAAAGGAGAAAAATGTTAGCCAAGTGTTGAAGCTAAAGGCAATCTCACACAAACAAACAAACAAGCAATCACAAGACAAGAGTATGCTCCTGTATTACAGATGAACCAAGAAGAGCAAGCCTGAAAATGTAGTGGAAGGGAAGCTTGTCCAAAATAAACAGAGAATATGGTTTGCTATAAACGCCATCTAGATTTCTGAAGTCTTCCCTTTGTGTTGAGATTTGCATTTCACATGCTGGTTTAAAAATGCTGGGAAGAGTCATTTCCTTTTATTTTTATTAGAAATATGTATACACATGTACACATATTTAGCCAACTTAAGTTACTGACCTTTCTTGGCTTTTTACATTTTCTTTTATCTTCCTCTGTACCTCTAAGAAACATACAGAAGCCACTTTTTAAATTATGAGTTATGGTACATACACCATTGTTTTCAAGGCATAAATCAAAACTTGGAAGAAAAACTTAGTCAATGATGCTTTCTTGGAAATTATTTTATTAAATTTAGATCTGCTTGAAAATAATCCTTACTGAATGCATGTTATATACTTACATATGGACATATGAATATAAATAAATAAAAGTCAAAGTTTAAAAAGAAAAATAGAGACCGTTGGCTTTTTCTTTCATCCCATTACTGTTGGCCTGCCGTGTTCCCTCTATTTGAGACAATTATAATGGTCTCTTTAGTGGTTCTATGGCACTCAGTCTTTGCGCTCAGAAGCTAGCCAAGCAAAGCTCTCAAACACAGCCTGTTGAGCTCCCTAAAACACAACCCAGCTCATGTCACTTCATGTTCAAAGGCCTCCTCTACTCCCCATTTTCTGCCTAGTGAAGCAGCCTTCCCAGCCTGTCTGTCGGGCTTGCCTCTGAAAACCCCCATATTTTCAGTATCACGTCCTTGCCCAGTATGGGCGCTTCTTGTGCCCTGTGCCTTCCGTTATCTGTAGGTTTACCCTGATAGTTCTTCTGCTTTTGACCTATTTCTGTATGAGTACAGCTCAAATCCGGAGTCTTCCTAGAATTTACTTTAATTCATTTTTCTTCCAGTATACCTCTCCCTTCTCAGAAATGATTGGTCCCTCCTGTGAGCACTCAAAAATTTATTTCTGATGATAAGTTTCATTTGCAAGATTGTATCACAGGTATGTCCCTCAGCCTCCTCACACTTTCCTAAGCAACGGCGAGCTCTGTGAGGTGCAGGCAGTGCTGGGTCCAGGGCTCTGCCCCCAGCTCCCCAGCATCTGCAGCCAGCATGAGCCACTCTGCACCCTACCCCCTGGGCGCAGGTGGGCCTTTCTCTTCCATTTTACAAAAGTGTATTTTTTAAATAAAATGAAATAAAAGTATGCTTGGTAACTCATGATATATTTGAGAGAAATGGCAGATGAGGCAGGAGATTACAAGGGAACATGATAATCTCATAGGGCAGGATTTTATGTGGGCAATTATGGGGCTAGACAAAATTAAGAGGAATAATGAAAGACCAGGGAAGGCCATACCCACAGATGATAAATAGATGGGCCAGGAGGTTGCATCGTGCAGACAACAAGAGAAGCCGGAATAAGCTGATGAATGACAAATACTTTTGGTTATGTATCAATCAGATAATATGTAGGTTTAGATTTAGTATTTCAATTCCAGTCACAGAGGTTAAATATAAAATATACACTGAGATATATTGAAGGAGTCCACACATTTAGAAAACAAGTGAAATATTTAAATAACTAGGTAAATATACAGGCATGGAATAAATTGTGTATTAAAAGTAATATAATAGGTGCTCAGTATCTGAAAGAAGTTAATTAGGTGAAAAATTGAAGTTTGCTTTATGTAAATGCATGTGTATTAACATGAAATATCTACCTTGTCCTGTCTTCAGTGTGTTATGAAATTGATTGTCTAAATATAATTTATCAATTATAACATTTGAGACAGAACTATTAAAATGTTGCCATGAATTCTGTTTCTCACATGAAAGTTGAAACATCAACTGTGCAGCGTTGACATTGAGACAAACATTTTCTCTCAACTTCTGTGGGGTTAAATTTACCCTGTGTAATGACAGCATACAGATTGGTTACTACTAATTTTTTTTTAAATCAGGCTATATGGTGTGTATCATTTTAGGCTCATAAGAACCCCTGAGTTAAAAAAAAAAAAAAAAGTTGAAAATGTTTCAGTACAAAGAATCACACCACAACTTTTTTGAATCGTCACTCTTTATCTGACATGCATGATGACATACAAGATGTAGCTGGCGGTGAGGGAGGGGGCCAGCTGTCCTGGCAGTGGGCAGAGTTGGGACTCGGAAACAGCCACAGCGCAGAGTGGCCAAGAGCTCCGATGCCGGAGCTAATGACTGGAACCCTCCGTGCTTCAATGTTCTTATTTGTAAAACAAAGTCAATCATAGTCACAGCATTGTTACAAGGATTAAATGAGTTACTGTTTGTAAAGTCTCAGGACACTGTCTGGCACGTAGCAATCACTACTTAAAGGTTTGTGTGACAGAAACATTGTGCTGACAAAGTTGACCGTTGCATGTCACAGTGCCAGCAGCGAGTGGATCACCACGGACGGCACTTTAAGAACAAGTGTCTTCCGGATAACAGCCTCTGATACAGTCACTTCCAATTGCCCACTGACATCCATAATCATCGAAAGACGAAAATAAACAAGACATCTAAAAATTAATGCTAAGGGAAATGTTACCGCCAGAAGCTCAGAGGAGTGTGCAGAAAGTGCAAAGCCAGGGAACGGCGCGGGACCTGCCAAGCCTTCATTCCACGAACAGCACCCATGCTTCTTGGACTATCTCCAGGTAGCCTGGGTCAGATGTAATCAGAGAACTAGGCAGCTGCTCTCTACTAAGTAAGGAGTGTGTTGTAGACCATTTTCAAATGGTTTCCTCCATTGCTCTCATCATAATGAATCCATTCAGAGATAATAAATCTCAGAAATAACCTGAGGGAAAGATGGATTAAAGGGTGTCAAAACAGGTCATTGCCTGGAAGTTACAATCTTCACAGTTAAGATAGCTAGGCGGAGGAATATTAGGCCTTGTATTTTTTTTTTTTTTTTTGTGAACTGTATCATTCCAAAGCAAAAAAGTAGTCAGCAGTTTACCTGGAAAACCAGAAAAAGTAAACAAAGTATGTATTGTCTCTACACTAGAGCTGGCCTGGGAACTGGGTGTATGAAGATGCGCTCCAAGTGTGAATTTAATCCTCAGATTTAGCCCAGCCTCATCTACAAACCTTGTAGATTAATAAATATGAGTATAGATGCAGAGAGAGAGGGAAAGAGCGAGAGAGAGAGAGAGAGAGAGAGAGAGAGAGAGAGAGAGAGAGAGAGAGAGAGAGAGAGAACAGAGTTTTTGAAACAAATATGCCATCAAATTTCCTTTTTGGACACCTGATCCTCTAAAGGTGATATATCTTAAGATAGAGAAGCTTGTCAAAAATTGTTTGGCATGCCCCAAAGAAGACATGACATGACATTTATTCATTCATTTTTCCTGGTTTAACAAGTATTTATTGAGCACTAGTCTGTACAAGTCATTGATAGAATGTGAAATTCAGCAGCGAACAAACTTGGCAAAGTTCGTACTTTGGAGCTTACATTTTAGGGAGGTAAACGAAGTATTTTATTGAATTTCTGTTTTAATGTTTCTTACACATTATTTTTATTTATTTTTCCAACAAATAATTTTGAACATTAATTATGCATCTGGCCCTGTGCTTTTTGCTCTGGAACTGTTAAATTTTTTTCTTTTATGTTGAACTTGAAATCTAGTGAATAAGACACAATAAAAATAAAACACAAAAGTAAAATTGAAATTAAGATTATTCTTAAAAAGGAAGTAGACATAATTCTATGGAAGTATATACGAGTGTGATTTGATCTGAAATACATGGAAGAGAAAAAGTGTAGTAGATGGTGAGGGAAGAGAGGTGTCCGGTATTTAGGCAGAGAGTATACAATGTAAAAAGAAAATTGTGGTCACAGTGACTTTGTGAAATTGAAGAGATATTAAGGCCAGAAATTAATCAAGTAATCACATAAAATCTGTCATTTTCATGACAGTCATCCTCCACTGTCATTTCTATATGGTAGGGATCCAGTACTGGGAGAGCACAGAGAAGCATCCAGATTTTAAGTGGACACCTGGTTTCACTCCATTTCCCAACTCATTTCCAGACAGGTGCGACAATGTGATTATTTCATGGTCTGTAAGGGGAAAGGTGAAGGCAGGTTTTCTGGGACATTTCCTTAAAGAAGAGCTGCCTCACCTGCAGCCACTGGCCCTCTTTTCCATTTTCTTTCTGAACTTCATGGATTCACACTGGGCAACGGAGACAATGTCCTAGAGATGTCAGACTGGAAACCTCAGGAGGCCTGGACACCTTTGTAGTTCCTGGAGCAAAGGCCTCCCCCTGGTCCTGACGACGCACCTCTGGCCTTCTTTGCGAGAAAGAAGTGTCCCTGTATTGTTTAAGCCACTGTTGTTTGAGGGGCCAGTCACTTTTGGCCACACTCAGTCTTAATCAATGTAAAATTTGGTACCCAAAGTGTGGCAGTAAAAGTCACAGGACTGCTAATTTTTGTTTATACTCTAACTCTGCAGGATGTTGGGAAAATCAATCACAACGTTGATATTGAAGTTATGGGTACTTCCGTATTCTACTTATCCCAGGATGTGATCTGTTACTGTTCCTATGCAAAAAGACATATTGATTCTTATGGAATCAAGATGACTGTCGCTTCTCATTCTCCCACTTATAAATAGGGGTCAAATTTACTTCTTGTTCATGTTCCATAATTATATATTTTTTGAGCAAGAAAGCTGATTTATGTTTTAATATACAGTTTCCTTGTTTATAAAGAAACACAGTTGAGCATAGTGAAAAGTGCTGGCCCTTGAGCTGAATGTGATTTAAAATAAAACTTCAGGATTGTCTTCCCCAGAGGTGTATTGACTGTCTTTTACACATGAGAAAACACGGAATTGAGAAAGAGTCTTTTATTATAGTCAGACACACACAAAACCACATGGACATCAGATAAAATTCTCTCAAAACCTTCAGTAGAATTGTCACCCTTTTTTTTAGGGTAGTACAATTTAATGAATTGAAGGGCAGCAAGTTTAAAGATAAGACAGTTTTATAGGAGAAAATCTTCCCAATCTTGAGGTTGGCAAAGATTTATTAGATAGGATACACAAGGCACAAATCATAAAAAGAGAAACTGATAAATTGAACCTCATCAACATTAAAAATTTTTGCTGTGAAGATACTGCTAAGAAACTAAAAAGGCAACTTACATATTGGAAAAAATAAATAACAAACCTATCTGATGAAGGATTGATATCAGTATACATTAAGAATTTCCACAACTTAATAAGAAAAAATGGGCAAAATATTTGAATACTTTATGAAAGAAGATACAGAAATGAAAAATAAGCACAAAAAAGATTCTCAATATGGTTAATGACTAGAAAAATGCAAATGAAAACTACGAGATATGACTACACACCTACCACCATGACTAAGACTAAAGACTGACAACGTGGAATAATTGGAACTCTCATGCATTGCTGTTGGAAATACAACCAGTGTAGAAAAACAGTTTGACAGTTTCTTAAACATACATCTACCATATAATGCAGCACTTCCACTCTTACATATTGACCTATGAGAAATGAAAACCTATGTGCACCCAAATATTTGTCTATTAATGTTCATAGTGGCATTGTTTAAAATAGCTAAAACCTGAAAACAGCCAAATACGTGTCAGCAGGTGAATGGATGAAGAAATTTTGGCTCATCAATTCAACGGAATACTTCTCAGCAGTAAGGGGGGCAACTTGATATGTACGACAACATGGATGAAGCTTGAGAACTTTGTCTTGAGCAAAGGAGTCAGACACAAAAGAACGCCTACTGTATGTTTGTGCTTACATGAAATTCCTGTGGTTGCCTTGGGCTGGGGAAGGAGGAGACTGACAGCAGAGGGACATCAGGGAAACTTCCGGGGTGATGGAAATGTTCTATTTCTTTTCCTTTTTTTGATAAATGTATTGAAATATAATTTACATTCCATGCCATTACTCCATTTTAAGTGAACAATTAAATGATTTTTAAGTAAATTTACCAAGTTGTACAGCTATTCATATGAATCAGTTTTAGCAGATTTCCTTCCCCTATTAAGTCCCCTAATTCCCACCCCCTACTACATTTCAAGCACGCCCCTCCCCATCACAATGCTCTTCATATCCCTCAACTGTGGGTCTACGCTTCCAACCCCCAATCCCTAGAATTGTCACCCTTTAAAAAATGTAATTTGGAAAATGTGATCAGGAAAAGGAAATATGAGTAGATCAGTGATCTTTAAATTGTCAAAGAAACATATGCTAAGAGGACTGTTTTTAAAAATGTTGAAAGACCTATACATTTTATAAAACAAAATTGTGGGGGATTTTGTCCCAATTATTTTATGAAACAAGCAGAAAAGTAGTATTATAACATGATCAAGATGTTAAACATGTCTAAAATAATGTTTTTTTAGAAAATATTAATATGCTATCTACACAGAGTGCGTAAGGATCACACTGGAAAAGCGAAGCCCGAGAGGAAGGATAGGGTTGGTGTGTGGCCGGGGCTGCAGTGGAAGCGAACTTTCTTCTGAAGGCTGGAAGGAGAGCTGAAGATGAATAACTTGTACCGAGGATGGGAAGACAGGGTCCAGACATGACAGGAGACGAGGGGATGAGGGACCTTGAGGATGGGAGTGTCAGCAAGCTGGGGATGAACCAGATGTTCCGCAGCAGCAAAGCGTCAGAAAACATGGTCTTGGCATAGCCGCCAAACTCCACTCTTGCCCCCATGCACACTTTCCATCTTTCCTCTTAAATGAGCTCTAGGCACTACCATGACAAAATAAGAAAATTTTAAAAAGCCCAGAAATACACTTAAAGGCGTGTGAAGATGGTAGGTAGCAGTTTTCTACACTATAGAATCTGACCTTTGAGAGTATCCTAAAAGAAAGCTTGAAAACCCTCACACATCTGACGTGCCTGCCCTGAGGTTCAGACATGACTATGAAAGAACACTGACCATACAGAATATAGTGGCTATCTAGGATTTTATAATGATGTAAGCATCTGAGGTATCATCCCTATTCTAGTAAGAGCAAATTTGATGGTCAACACTATTGCTAAGAGCATCGTCTTATTTCTAAAGTTGTGGGTCTGCATACTTATCCTGAAGTTTTCCGCCCTCTTAAATACATTTAGGGTGGAATCTATACTGGTTTACTAATCCTCTTTCTTAGTTAAGATAATGTAAATTAAAATAAGGTTAAAAAAAAAAACTAAAAAGAGAGATAGCCAACCAAATGTTATGTTTGCTGACCAGGTGCTCATTGGGGTGGATGGAAAAGGACTCTGTCTTGCAAAGGGAGCCCATATATATCATTTTTCATCCGTATTTATTCCCAGTGCTAATCATTTCCTCTAACCCATCTAAGTCTATTCATGTTTCAAACAAAACTTCCTGGCACACTTCTTTGTCCGTCTAAAATAAGCTCCCTCCTCAGTCGTTAGATTCTGTGCACCCTCCAGGACGCTGCTAAAATACTACTTCATTAAGTTTCCCTAACTACTGCCATGCCTCACTGTAATAGGGCCCTTTCTTTCCTTTAAGTTTTATTTTTTGTTGCCTTACATTGTCAGTTACACCCAGAAAATCTAAGTCTGAATGTGCACCCAGTACGATGTGTATTTTAAAAAATAGCATTGATTTGTGCCACTAACAATGTATTTGAACAAACTAAACTTAACAATAGTGAAACAAATTTAATAACGTTGCCTATAACTTTGTAAAAGGAATTTCACTGGTATACGGACAGCTGTTCTGCTTAGGTATGAAAAATTAGAAGAAAATATTAAAAATATAAAATATTTTCAAATTACAGGTTGAAAATAATTATATTTAAACTATCACATATTCCATTAAAATATCTCATTATGGCATAGTCAAATTACTGATGTTCATATGTAATCCAGGTTACAAAAATCTCTGTAAATTTTCTGAATGTTTAAGAAACAGAGATAATCACACCCTGTGTAAAATCTTCTCTATATTTATTAAACAGCCAGTTTTAATCTGTGCAACTTTTTCCTCTGCTGTCATTAATCTTTTGTAGGAAAAATAAGAGAGTACAGGGAGAAGGCATGAGAGTTTAGGAATATTGCTATTTATTTATTTTACTTTAGATCAGTGTTTCTGCCCATCTTTTCTCTGTTTCTCCTCCTTTCTCCTACTTTTCTCTCAATGCTAATGAATCCTGTGCCCGCCATTGGCTTATTTCCACGAAAGCTGTCTGGAAAATGACATTTATTTTAAACGAAATCCTTAGCCTGGTCATATCCATAGGCATTTGATCACAGGAGATAAGCTGCTCAGAGGTTAAATGAGAAATCGTGGAATTGTTCTATTTACAGCACCCGCCTTCTCTCTCCCTTGCATCTGCCATCAGGATTTAACAGTTGATAATTACTCCTGGGGAAGAAGTTCATTCTCCTAACTGCAGAAGCCCTGTGATTAATAACAAGCTTCCTTGTTATAATGACATTGGCCATTAACATACTTAGGTATTAGGTGGATTTACATTTCTAGAAAGTCAAAGAAATTCTATTTCACTTTTCTTTGCTCTTAGAAATGACATGAAGGGGTGGAGAAAGGAATGCTGAAGCAAGCTTCCTCCTTATTTAGATTTCAAATAAAATTTTCATAAAGAAGGATTAAATAGCTTTTCTTATAAAATGGCTGTCCTTAATTTATTTTAGAATAGAATATAAATCAGACATGAAGTTTGATATAATAAATAAACAAATCTAAAAAGTCAAATTACACAATCTGCATCCTAACAGAAAAGTCCCGTCTCCTCCCCTTTTCCTTCCAGCTTCGCCCTAGAGGCAAACATTTCCAGACACTGTTAACTGTTTCCCTTAGTGTTTATGTCCGTATTTCTACATAACACTCACAGAGTTACTTTTTCAGATTTAGATGTGTTGTCTTCCCACTATGAACGTTAAAGTTGTAGCACTTTTAGACACTTGGTACCTGCAACACAAACACACACACAGACACTTCGTTCCGGCACCCCACAGAGTCAGATCCTGTTTGCTGTTGTTGTTCAGTCAGCTGTTATGATATTATGACTATCTGAATATTTTTCACAGCTGTGGCAAATAACATACTATAATTACATCTCCTTTTACATATTTTTACCTTGGAGCTAATAACCATCTTATATTTTCCTTTACTTTAACTAATTATTATGTTTTTGTACCTCTGGAAAAAGATAGCATTTAAGCATTTTCAAGTAATTTAAGTAATTGATTGGTTGAATCTTTTCCTGGAACCCCTGGGGACTCCCTGGATCTGCCACCCGGTGTTCTCTTTCACTGCTCTTCACCACTGTCCTGGGGCTCGTCATTGCTGTTCTGTGCCTCGTGTCTCCTTGCTGGATACAATTTCTTTCTCTTCTTGGCTGAGACCTTTGGGCAGTGGGGGTAGGGAGGGTCGGGTGGGGGCATCCTTCAGTAGCTTGTGAAAAATTTTCATGGGACGTAAAGCTCCGGATATCTGTACAGGTCTGCAAATGTCTTAGTTGCGTGTAAAGTTTAGATAGAAAAGGAATTGCTAAGCAGCACACTGGGAAGTTTGTGCATGGCTGTGTGCATGATTGGATTGGTCAAATGCTGGTTTGTTGGTTTTCAGCATAGTGTGAATCGGCAAAAACATTGTTTGGTTGAGGAAACTCCAAATTATTAATATTTTTGAGTATTTTCTTTGGTGACAATTAGTAATCCCTGAGTAGAATCTTTTGCTATATTTCCTGGAGACTGTAGTCTTGGCTTCCACAATTCTAGGAGACAAGTGGGAGTTATCACCATTTAATATGCAGACACTCACTTATTTTCCTAACTCTTTTGGGCTTGTGTGCGCGAGCCCAGAGTTCCTCTAATTCAAACTCTCAAGAAAGTTGTGTTCTCTTTTTCTGCCATTGCTGGGGAAGGCAGGCCACCTTGCTGCAGATGGCTTGAAAAGGAACCTGACATACCCTTGTAAAGACAGTCTTCCTCTTCTATGGGCTTGTCGCAGCCTTAACTGTCAGCTGTAACTGGGGCCTGCAGCTCCAAAGCCTCGCTCATCTGCAGGGAGAACCGGCTTGCCTCCTAACGCTTTCCCTGGGCCTTCCCGCTACCTCTCTGAGAGGGTCGTCCTAGAGTTCTAAGAGAGTCATTATAGTACCGTTATCTTTGGGAACTGTAATCCTCTTCATATGTATTTCTTTTTCTTGAGGACTTAACTCTTTACCCCTTTCAGTGAAGTTTTGAGAGAAAGCAGACATGAACATTAAGTTCAAGCTATCGTGTTTGACCACAGGCATACGTATGCATAAATCAATCCCATCATTTTATTTATGAAGTAAAGTTTGTTCCAGGCCCTCAGCTACCATTGAGTCGGCCCATAACATTTCAGCGCCTCCACTGATGACAGTGAGAACCACGATGCTCATGTGCGAAGAGCCGAGCTGGCCTTGACACCGCGCAGCAGTGGTTCCCAGCGTGTGCTCCCAGGACTCGGGCCTCTTGCCTGGGCCGGCGGAGTGCAGCAAGCCTGGGCTCGGAGGGCGGCCCAGCTGCGCTGCCTCCTCGCACTGCTGGGTCACAGCTGCCCACAATGTGTGCAGGCGTTGCTGACATATACTGCTCTGCCTCGGGTTTAGTATTTTGGTTTTTTGGTTTTTTGGATTGTTGTTTCTGAATGGATTGTCTCTCTCCACACCTCTATATTTCTCAAGGACACACACAAAGTCTGTGAAAAGTGTGAGGCATTGTATTCCTTTTTAAAAAATATTGCATTTACTTTCACTAGTTGACGGAGGGTGGTAACCTACAGCACAGCTCCTGAACCACTTCCTGATTCTCTTCTGTGTGAATCCTTTATAATTTTTACATAGTATTTTAAGGTCTTCTATTGTAATTTGGCCAATTTTACAAAATTTCTCAAATGACAGCTTGTTATGTCTCTTACCAAGCAACTTAAATATTTACTTACATTGATGGATTCTTTCATTGTAGGGTGTAAGCTGTATCTAGATAACACTATTTCATGATTTTTGCGGTAATTGTTATAATAAAAAAGGGTTACATATTCTCATCACTCACTCCTTCACTAACGGAAAAAGAAAGTGTTCTGTGTTTGAAATACTGAACTAAATGTTGAGTTTTAAATTTTTTAAAAATGGAGAGGATAGATGATTGATAGATAAATAAATAGACAGTTATGGGCTTTTCCTTTAAAAAATATAGTGTTATTGGACACATCGTGTAATGCTGAAGTCAAGACTTTCAGTGTGCCAGTCGCCGGAACAATGTTTACTGTACCCCAGAATAAGTCTGTAACCCTCCCTCCCTCCTCTCCTAGCTTCTTGGTTTCTGATGTCCTTTACATCTCCTGGTGTCTGTGTGTACACATTATTTAGCTCCCACTTACTAGTGAGGACATGTGGTGTTTGTTTTTCCATTCCTGGAACACTTCACCTAAAATAACGGTCTCCAGTCTCGTCCAAGTTGTTGCAAAAAACATTATTTCACTCCTTTTTATGGCTGAGTAGTCCTCCAGGCATTGTCTCTATGCACCACGTTTTCTTTATCTACTCATGAATGGATGGACACTTGGGCTGACTCCTTTTCTTTGCAATGTGAATTGTGCTGTGATAAACATTCGAGTGCACGTGCCTTTTGATAAAATGGCTTCTTTTCCTTTGGGTAGATACTCGGTAGTGGGATTCCTGGATGGAATGTTAAGTCTATTTTTAGCACTTTGAGGAATCACCACACTGTTTTCCAAAGGCGTTATACGAGTTTTAATCCTACCAACAGTATATAAACATTCCTTTTTCTCTGAATCCATGCCAGCATCTGTTACTTCTTGACTTTTTAATAATGGCTGTTCTGACAGAAGTAAGGTGGTATCTCATTGTAGTTTGAATTTGCATTTCCCTGATGGTTAGTGATGTTATTTCTTGGTCATTCGAAGAAGACAGCTTCTTATGAAAAGATTCTGTTCAACCACCTTAGTATTTTGAAGAGAAAACAAATAGAAAAAGTTATAAACATATGTTGGCAGAGATTTATAGAAATCACATTTCACAATAAATTATAGAAATTTTAATACCAAAAATATTTTTAA
>CAUYRT010008628.1:0-11124 GCA_963574885.1 Lepilemur ruficaudatus | reverse complement strand
AGTATACTCCAAAGCTAAGGGGAATGAAGGAGGGAAATGAGTATTTGATGAATTTTCACATGAACTTTTGACCTTCTCAAGGGTGGCAAAGTTGCTTTTCTATCTAATCTCCCAAGTGATTTCTATTTTTTTCTTTGTCTTGTCTTCCTCTCTCCATCTGTTTCCGTGTTTATCTGTCTGTCTCTCTCTGTCTCTTTCTCTTTCCCTCTTTCCCCCTTCCTCCCACTCTCCCTCTCCCCCTTCCTCCCACTCTCCCTCTCCCCCTTCTTCCCACTCTCCCTCTCCCCTTTCCTCCCACTCTTCCTCTACCCCTTTTCCCTTCCTCTCTCACTTTTCAAATTGTTCCAGCTTTCATCTCGAGGGCATCAATTCAAAGTTGCTTCCATGTGACCTAGTGACCCTTTCGGAAACTTAATCTACGTCAGAGATCATAAAATACGAAGGCTCATCTCTGTTAATCTTCACATGTCCTCTAGCTTGCAAAGAAACAGAGTTTGAGTTTTCAGTATTGCTTCAGTGTTCTCCATTGGGGGAAAAAAGTATTACGATCATTATCAACAGCAGCATAAGGAATCACATGAAAGGCAACATTGTGCATGGAGCTTATTGAATTGCAAACAGCTTTCTCAGAAATCAAGGCCGCCCCCTGATGCAAATCAGATGCTTACATAATGTTATTTCCTTGGAGGGTGACAAAGGACTGATGGGATTTAGATGCCCCTTTGTGGAGTGGTGAAGCTTTTCTGTCTTCCTTCTTGAAGCAGAACATTTTGGCATGTTAACTGGATCAGCACAAAATGTATCTAAAGCTACTGAATGCACCTATTTTTCTTGATAGAATTTATACCAAACCTCTTTCCATGGGATTTGAAGCAGCTGGAAGCTACAATGATGTTTCCACCCTTCCCCCTCCCCTCCTCTGTCTCTCCATATCCCTTCCAACCCTTTCCATAATCCTTAGATATACATATTTGAAAAAACAGTGCTGGTCACAGCATAAATGAAAAAAAAATCCATCTTTCTCACTGGATTTTATAATTTAGCATCATGTCATAATACCAATTGTACACACGTGCACTACAGTGTTGTGTTTTGGTTTTTTTACAGATGGCACACTGAATTAGGACCAGTGATCCAGCAAGTCATTTTGTATACAGCCAGATTCCAGTTTGACATGTGCTATGCATCACCATACATCCTTAAGAAAAATGCTTGCTGTGTTTACACGTGTCTTCCCAGCAGCTTATTTCAGAATACAAGCACTGATGCATGGCATGTGTTAGAGATTGGAATATACCTCCTACTGTGCAAGCCAAATGAAGCTAAGTGTATTTCCTACAAGATTACCCTGCCTTCCTTTCTTTTCTCCTTTTATCTTTTCTCTTCTGTCTCCTTCCTATTCTCTTCCTTTTCTGTCTCACCATTCATTCCCTTAATATTTTCCTCTTTTAATCATATTTTTCCCCTTTTGATTAGTCTAGAGACTCCTTGAGAATAGCATTATAGCTTAGTCTTATATCTTAGACTTCAATGTCTGACTATAAAAGAGTGTCAGTAAATGCTTACTAAATAAACTATTGATGCTATATTTCTAATGGTTAAATGCGTATTCATCTAAGACAATGGCAGAATGCTGATGCATAGTAATATTGTCTTTGACATTGTTATTACCATCACCACTTCTGTCATCCTCGGCATAACCATTGCTGTCCAAACCAAGAGTGTTGAAGTTATTATTTCATTTAATTTTGTAGTGACTTTGTTAGTGCCCTCATCTATAAAATGGAGGTATTAATAGTACCTTCTCTGTATGCTTCTTATATGGACTAAAATGGAATGACATGCGAAAAGTGTTCAGTGTATTGCCTGAATATTAAATAGTCTATAAATGCTAGTTATTGATACAGCAATTACCATTTTAATCCTAATCTTATAGTCGAAGAAATAGGGGCAGAGAGGTGAGGTAGTTTGTTAAAAGTCACTCAGCTAGGAAGTGACACAAACTGGAAGTGAACTCCCAATTCTGGTTTCATAGCCTGAGCCCACACTAACACTGTCTTTCCATTATGGAGTGTTTCTAAAGTTCTTGACAAGGGTAGCAATTATAAGTCAAATGACTAACTGTGGCAGGTTTAGAGAGAAATCTTTTTCTTAAAAAAAAGATAGGGGAAGAGGTTGAATAAAATTCTAAAATAAAATACATAGTTTCAAAAGGTTTTACTTTTACCATTAAAGTCTTCTTTATCATAGGTTGGGAGGACAGTGCAATTATACTTATGTCAGAAATTTGTCTATGAAGTTGCTCTATCTACTAAAGGAATAATATTCCATCTTTATAATTTTATACTTTGAAGTCAATCATAAAGTTTTGAATAATTGGTGAATATCATTTCTATGGTAATGTCTAAACAATGAAATATGTTCTAAAGAAGAAAATAGCCTGCCTTTATCCCTTTCTTTTTTTCTTCTTTTTTACTTTGGTAGCCTCTGAATTTGCTTACCCTTTGTTGGGGCTAATGGTGAAATTTTATTTTGTCACAGAGACAAAATATATAGATGATTATAGTTTAAAGTAAATATTTAAGGATTTAATAAATATTTATATGGTAAAGGAGGAAGTCACATTTTTTAAAATTGTAATGAGAAGGACTTTGTTTAGAAAGTAAAGAGAGTTAACAAAAGATGAATAGAAATGAGTTAAATAACTACTATTGGGAATTGTTAATTCCTACATATGAACAGAACATTTCTGATAGACCATATTTTACTGAGTTTCATGCCATTGTTTATAAGATGGACCTTGTTTGCTATACAGATAAGCAAGAAAAATATTCAGCCAATCAAATGACAATACTTTCTTATCACTTAGATTTTTAACTTCAAATTCTAAAAGACCTCTTTTAGACATATTTAAACATAAACTTTGATATTTGTCTTGTGTCTACATAAAAAGAAAAGATCTATTAACTATTGTTTAAGGTATTTTTTAAATGTCTTTCTAATCAGAATCCTTGTTTTCTAAATCACTTTCTAAGTCAGGATTACTTATGCCTATGTTTTCCCATGTAATATTGTCCTTTATACCAAAAGAATAATGGTAATGTAGCATTTCTGAGGAAATTACATATAGTAAACTAAAGTTATTGATGTCGGTGAACCTACTGAACATGAATTACATAAAAAAGAGATTAAGAAAACATTTCATTACAATAGCATTGAAAAAAAATTAGTAATAAATTTAACCAAGAAGGTAAGAGATCTCTTCATTGAAAAATATAAAATATTAATGAAATAAATTAAAGAAGTCATAAATAAAGAAAGATATCCATGGGATTGGGATTGGAAAAATTAATATTATTAAAATGTCAATACTGCCCAAAGAGATCCATAGATTCAATGCAATCTCTATCAAAATACTCATGGCATTTTTCAAAAAATAGAAAAAACAATCCTAAAATTTGTATGACACCATAAAAGACCCTGAAGAACCAAAGCAATCTTGATAAATAACAAAGCTGGAGGCATCACACTTCCTAATTTCAAATAGTATTATAAAGCTATAGTAATAGAAATGGTATAGTACTGGCATAAAAATAGATACATGACCTATTCTAGATGAATGGAACAGACTAGACAGCCCATAATAAACCCAAGAATATACAGTTAACTTATGTTTGACAAGGATGACAAGAATATACAATGGGAAATGATAGTCTTTTCAATAACTGGTATGAGGACAACTGGATATCCACATGCAAAAAAAAAAAAAAAAATTGGACCCGCATTTTACCCCATACACAAAAATAAACTCAAAATGGATTAAAGACTTAAACATAAGACATGAAACCATGAAACTCCTTGAAGAAAACAGAGGGAAAAAGCTTCTTGACATTGGTCTTGGCAGTAGTTTTTTGACTATGATCCCAAAATCACAAGCAACAAAAGTGAAAATAAACTAGTGGGACTACATCAAAGTAAAAGCTTCTGCACAGCAAAGGAAATAATCGACAAAATGAATAGGCAAACTATAGAATGAGAAAAAATATTTACAAACCATATATCTGATAAGGAGTTAATATCCAAAATATATAAGAAACTCATACAGCTCAATAGCATGGCAACTATGGTCAATAATACTGTACTGTCAACTTGAAATTTTCTACAAGAGCAGATTTTAAGTGTTTTTACCACACACATACAAAATTGGTACCTATGTGAGGTAATGGATGCATTAAACTTAATTGTGGTAGTCATTTCACAATTTGTATGTATATGAAATCATCATGTTCTATGTCTTAAATATATATAAATTTGTTGATTTTACCTCAATAAAATTGGCAAAAAAGAAGCCAATACACTGTTTAAAAACTACAAAAAGAAGAGAAAATTATAACCAAAGAAATCAGAAGGAAGAAAGTAACAAAGAGCAAAAATTAATGAAATTTGAAAACAATAATAAAGAATAAAATCACTGAATCTAAAAAATGGTTTGTTCAGAAGTTCAAATTGAAATAAACTCAGTCAAAGTAAGGAAGAATAAAAGAAAGTAGACTAATTACCAATATTGAGATGAAAAAGAAGCTATAACTACACATCTTACAGATCTTAAAGGATAAAAGCAGAATATCATGAAACCTCTGGCAGTAAATTTGAAAACCTAGAAGAAATGGATAAATTCCTGCTAATGACAAACTACTGAAGCTCATTCAATCTCATAAAAATGGGCAAAAGTTCTGAACAGAAACTTCATGTACACATTAGATATAGAAGTCAAATAAGCACTTGAATGGATGATTAGCATTATTAATCATTAGGAAAGTTCAGTTTAAACCACAATGACATGTCACTACAGACCTACTATGTTGACTAAACTTACCTAAATATTTCTGGTGAGGGATGCAATGCCTCTGCTACTCCCATAGACTGCCATAGTGGGAATGGAAAAGGGTGTAGTCACTTCAGAAAATAGTTCGGCAGTGTAGAACTAAACATATACTTAACACAGAAACCCACCAGTCCTCTCCAAGACATTTTCACTAGAATGTTGAACATGTATCTCCACACAAAGACCTGTATGTAAATATCTGTAACAGTTAACATAGATTGATTCACAATCACCAAACACTGTAAACAATTCAAATTCCATCAACTGGTGAATGGATACACAAATTGTGATACATCCATAAAATAGAATATTTCTAAGCAAAAAAGGAACAAACTAATGGTACATCAACAACATAATATTCTTAGCATAAAGCTAAGTGAAAGAAGCTTATGTTTCCTCTTATATTACAGTTTGGAAAAAACAAAATTATAGCAACAAAAATCAATTCAATGGTTTTCAGGGACTGAGAGTAGGTGAAACATAGCTTAGTACAAAGATCCACAAGATAACTTTTTAGGGTTATGGGAATATTATATAAATTGAGATTATGATCACACATAGTATACATTTGTCAAATTCAACAAACTATACAACTAAAGCAGGTAATTTTTCCTATGTATAAATTATGTCTTGAGTAACAATAATGGAAAAAACTAAACAAAAAAGAAAAAGAAACATGGTAATATTTGTGTATGTCTATATATTTTAGTAGCAACTAGTAGAAACATTTGGGAAATAATTTAGTAATATATGTTAATACCCAGAGCTTTAAATATGGTCATATATTTTATGCAAGCATCTCTACTATAGTACCAAAATAAAATAATCTAATATATAAGAAAGATTGTACTTATGAAAATGTTTACCACAGATTTATTTAAAATAGTGAAACATAGAAATAACCTTAAGATCTAACAATGTGTAGAAGATCAAATAAGATTTGGAGCAAGATCTTGATTAGACTATATTTAATTTTTATTTATTTCAAAGTATTACAGTGTAAAAATGATTTTGGTTACATGAATCGCTTTTATAATGCCTGAGTCATGGTTATAAGAGAGCCTGTCACCCAGATATTGTTCATTGTACTGGTTAGGTTGGTTTTCACCCATCCCCTCTTCCTCCCTACCACCTGGCTGATTTCTGTTGAGTTTTACATCCCTTTATGTGCATGTGTGCTCATTAGTTCCAATTTAGTAGTGAGTACATTGGTGTTTGTTTTTCTATTCTTTACATACTTCACTTAGGATAATAATCTCTGGTTCCACCCATATTGCTACAAAAGGCATTAATTCATCCTTTTTATGGCTCAGTAGTACTCCGTGGTATACATATACCACATTTGTTAATCTACTCATGAACTGATGGGCATTTGGTTTGATTCCACATTTTACAATTGTGAATTGTGTTGCAATATATGTTCAAGTGCAGGTGTCTTTTTGATAAAATGATTTCTTTTGTTTTGGGTAGATACCCAGTAGTGGGATTGCTGGATCAAATGGTAGGTTGGCTTTTAGTTCTTTGAGGACTCTCCATATTGTTTTCTATAAATGCTGTAATAATTTACAGTCCCAGCAACGGTGTGTAAGTGTTCCATTCTCTCTGCATTCATGTCAGCCTCTATTATTTTGGGACTTTTTAATAAAGGCCATTCTGACTGGAGGAGGGAATATCTCATAGTGGTTTTAATTTGCATTTCCCTGACAATTAGTGACATTGAGCATTTTTTCATATGTTTATTGGCCATTTGTCTATGTTCCTTTGAAAACTTCCGTTCATGTCTTTTGCCTACTTTTTAATGCAGTTGTTTGATTTTTTTCTTGCTAATTTATTTGAGTTCTTTGTAGATTCTGGTTATTAGTTCTTTATTGGAAATGTAGCTTGTGAATATCTTCTCCCATTCTGTAGGTTGCTGATTAGCTCTGTTAATTATTTCTTTAGCTGTGCAGAAGCTTTTTAATTTAATCAAGTCCCATTTATTTTTTTTTGTTGTTGCTGCAATTGCTTTTGGGGTCTTCTTCATAAATTCTTTGCCTAGGGTTGTTTCCACGACCTAGCAATAGTGAATTGTGCTGCCATAAACATTTGGGTGCAGATGTCTTTATCATAGAATGTCCTATGCTCTTTTGGGTAGAGTGTTCACTAGGGATTTGGGGAGTGGGGGGTAAACCCACATCAGAGCGACGTGGAGGGTCACTGTGGAGGGGTGGGATATGCTTGAAAAGTAGTTTGGGAGTGGAATTAGGGGTCTCAATAGGGGAAAGGAATTCCTCAAAAACTGATTCATGTGATTAACTGTACACCTCGGTAGATTCACTGAAAATCATTTAATTGTACACTTAAAATGGAGTGTTGGTTGTATGTAGATACAGTTGGAGCACTATGTATGTACTCTATGGACTACTTTGACAGAGTAGGTTTTTGAATGTAACAAGATAAGTCAACTTGAATGGTAATATATTTTGGGAAATCAGCTCACTACAAATTGTGACTGTAAACATTGTACTGTAAATGCTTTGTAGTTTTCCCACAATAAAAAAAAAAAACACATTATATACCAGCTTATGATTCAGTGCTGCTGTACAGTTTGTTCCCCCATGAACAAAAGTTTGTTTTGATTTGATAAATCATTACAACATGCTTAGAGACCGCTCATTTGGCAGTGATACTGAACAGTCAGAAACTGTGTATGGGGATATTGCTATACCTCTAAGTACAATGAAATTTTTTTTTTTAAATCACAAACATTAAGATCAGCTTTACCTAGAGGTAGAGTAAGTGGGCTACTTTGTCTAATTTGAGAGATATTAGGAGTACTTCTACCCCCCAAATAGTTCTCTTCCTCATTGCCTTACAGATTTATCTTCTGTAAGGTCAGAATCTTCTCTTTCTGTTAAATCCACCTTTTTGAGCCTGGTAGATTTTATTTTAAGTGCAAATGCCCATGGGAAGAGGCAAGGTATTCAGCCATAGTACCACAGTACAAAGGATTTTATGTTACCATCTGCCTCTGGGGATGGAATCACAGAAAACTAGAAAACTTTAGTTTTCTAGCTAGAAAACGCCACAAAGAAAAAGGAGAAGAAGAAGAAGAAAGACGAAACCATGATTGCAAATTGTGAAAATTTTGCCTGGATCCAGCCCATGCTACAGTCACATGTGATCTTCTAGTGCCTAACAGACAGTCTTTGTTGTATTGCAATTCTAGTTAATCACAGTAGCACTTTTAAATGCGAAGGAAGGAAAAACTCTAGTTTGAATCAGATTATATGACTATCCAACATTTTCGTAGGTGCCTTCTGGAAATAATGACCACGGTTAGTCAGGGCTGCTCTCTGTTCCTTTGTGTTTCCACTCAGAGCAGTGGAAGGAGCTCTGGAAATCTCAGTGCCTGCTTCCCTGGGTTTCAGAGAAGGTGAGGTTGAAGTGCATTTACTATGAGGCTCCCCCTGTGAGCTCAGGCTTGGTTCTTTTCTCAACCATCCATTACATGGGCAGGAACTGAACCTTCCTACCAAGAGACTCACCCTGTGTCCTGGGGATGAGTCACAGGTGCTTGAGAAGCCTCCAAGTCACAGTTCTCCCTACTCTCACTCCTGTCCTCATCACTGTCTTCACTATCGTGTCAGTCCTAATCCCTATATGAGTGAAATGATACAACAGAAATTATTAAGATGAATTCACCCTGATGGTGGCATCCAAGGCTCTACCCGTGAGTTCCTGCCTCATGGCTCTGAGGAGCTGTCTGGTTCCTGTCCTTCATGAGGCCTTTCCTTCATTTCTGTGAACTATTCTGTAACCTTCCAATAAACTTCCTTTCTAATCAAGTTGGCCTCTTGCCTGGAATCCAGATAGCTTCTCTGGCTTGTTGTCAGCCTTTTCCCCCAGAGACTGGATTCAGCTTCTTTCCATTTCCTGATCAACAGTGGGTTTGCTCATCCGACTTCGCACTTTGTGCATGAGCTTCTCACTTGTTCTCTTTTGCCAAGTGGAAAATCTCCCCTCCCCATCCCAATCCCCTGTGTCATTCTTTCCTACCTGAGATATAGCTGAACACCAAACCCACCTGCTGGACTCCAGACCTTGGGACATGCAGAGGTCCCCCACTTGTGGTCTTTTCCTCCAAGGTGGTCAATCTAGCATTTGCTCTGCCCCTTGTCGGTTGGCCTTTCCTGTCTGCTAGCCTAGCTTCCTGTTAGCACTGGGCCTCACCGATCCCATGTGAGAGAAAGACGCAGGGGGAAAATGGGGTCTTCATTATGCTGATAGGAGGGTAAAATGAAGAGGATCATAGAAGTTTAGAGCAGGGTAAATTATTCAGTGCAAAAGGGGATGAGAGGAGAAAGAAAAATAAGCATGTAAGAAACTAAAGGCAGGAGAGACAGAAATGGGACAGTGGGGAGAAAGATTTATACCTAAGAATTTTTAGAAGACTTGCTTCTTGACTTTTCCCTGTGTTACTTCAATAAAGCAGTCCTTGCTTTTCAAGGTTTGGGGAGTGAAATTTATTTTTCTTCTGTAAGTGTTTCTGTACTAGGATGAACATTAAGGTGGGGGCTGGTGGGACTAGTTTAATTTGGGATGCATTCCTTGCTGTGTGTTTCTTCTCTCCACTATCATAAGGGTAGTTGGAGGAAGAATACCTGGTAGAGGTTGGAGTGGAGAGGATTCTGTTATTATATGCTGCTACTTCTGCCCAGGACACTGCATGCTGCTGAGAGTTATAAAAAGACTCCTACCTTATCCCAAATTATATTTGGTCTTAGGAGGATTTTATTTTTATTCATACACATATGTTCAGGACCAGCCACCAACGTAGGCCTGAGGACTGTGCCTTTTAGAGTCCTAGAAGCTGTGGGCTTCAGGACTCTCTTATCTTCAGGTCACCTGGGGAACTCTAAGGACACCAACACCCCTGGGAGGAAGACATGGCTGCATTTCACTGTGATTTAGTTTATCAGGTTAATGGTCTTCACGCAGCTCTCTGAGAACCAAGCAGCATTGATTAGGGCTCAGAGAGGACAGTTTTTTGGAATTTGGAGCATGTGGTGGCAGCCTAGGGCCCTAAGCATTTGGAGATAAGAAGAGTATGGTGTTAGGAAGTCCCAGAAGCTCTGCCAAGACAACCAGTCCTCTGCAAGAGTTTTTTTGTATCATTATCCCTGTATAGCAATGGGCCACAAAAGGGTTACATTTCTTTTAGGCAGTCTGCAAAGGACAACCAGTCCTTTCCAGCGATGGTTTTCAGAAAGGTATATCTTACAGTGATTAGAGCATGAAATGCTCAGATTCATTCTTGTGGTGCTAAACTTAGAAACGGAAAAGGGAAACATACTCTTTAAAATTTTTAAGATTCAGAAAGGCTTCCTGAGAAGCCCATTTTCCATTTTAGTGAGAGAAAAAGAAGAATGCCAGTTAAAAAATTCATAAAGTCTACATTTATGCTCAATAGAAACATTCTTACAAAAAAGAGAAGAGGTTTTTACTTAAAAGATAGTCACCAAGGTTTTAGAGAGCCCTTCCAAGAAATGAGACCAAGCCTCTCCCAAAATGGGAAGAGTTTTGAAGAAACAGAAAGTTGTTGATCTTATGATGTTTATGTGATATTAGCAGGCACCGTTAGGACTTCTGTGATCAAAGCAGGGATTTTTTACATAAACGCATGTGTTTTGCCATTTACTCGTATTCATGATTTTTTAGAGCTTTCTCCAGACATGATGAACCATTCGATCTATTTGGGCAGTCAAATCAGAATTTCATGGCTTCTACTTCTCAAGAGTTACAAAAAAATGCAGCATTTTTGTCGTACGTGCTGCTGTATGAACAAATAGCTACATGTACGGCTGCGACAATTTTGTGTCACTAACTCATGTTGAAAGTGGGTAACAATGCCCGATGTAAACAAGACTGAGACAGGTAGGACTGAGGGATCAGCTTTCTTTTACTCCATGTTTTTTGTTTGTTTGTTTGTTTGTTTGTTGTTTTTATCAGTGGGCAAATTTCAGGGGTATGAATTTGGAAGAAATAAGAAAATATGAATAGAACAGAGGGCAGAAGTTGGAAGAGTTTGGAGAGCTCAGAGGAAGACAGAAAGACATGGGAAAGTTTGGAACTTCTTAGAAATTGGTTAAGTGGTTGTGACCAAAATGCTGATAGAAATATAGACAGTAAAGGCCATGCTGATTAGGTCTCAGTTGGAAATGAGGAACTTACTAGGAACTGAAGCGAAGGTCACCCTT
>CAUYRT010008626.1:0-31092 GCA_963574885.1 Lepilemur ruficaudatus | reverse complement strand
AATGTAAAAAAAAGGTTTTTTTTGAGGCAGAGTCTCACTCTGTTGCCTAGGCTAGAGTGCCGTGGCCTCAGTCTAGCTCACAGCAACCACAAACTCCTGGGCTCAAGTAATCCTCCTGCCCCAGCCTCCTGAGTAGCTGGGCCTGCAGGTATGTGCCACCATGGTTGGCTAATTTTTCTATATATTTTTAGTTGGCCAATTAATTTCTTTCTATTTTTAGTAGAGACAGGGTCTCACTCTTGCTCAGGCTGCTCTCGAACTCCTGACCTTGAGCAATCCACCTGCCTTGGCCTCCCAGAGTGCTAGGATTACAGGCGTGAGCCACCACGCCCGGCCCAAGGTGAGATTAATTCTTGGCCAGAGATTTGGGATTGGAACAGGAGCTCTGACTTTCTAGTTATGAAAAGCACCCTTGCTGAGCCCTTTTTAAATAGTTATCATAAAAAACGGACTTCATGGGCTACGAAGCTTTGGTCCTCTGGCCTGCACCCCAGGTTCGGACAGTACCATCACCAGTGACATCAGAGGGCAGTCTGACACCTACTGAGGTGGCTCGCCACTGGATTGGTGTCAGCTGTTCTGTCTACCACCCAGCTCTATTGTGCATTCTTCCTGCATTCCGTCTCGCTGTCTGACCCGACCACAACCTCTGAAGATAGTCAAAGGATGTCTGGTGTGCTGACGATGTCGCCAGAAAGCTCTTTGACTGGCTCTGCTCCAGGCCAGGCTGAAGTCAGGGTTACGACCCAGAGATGAGCAGTCAGGTCTGGGAGGATCCCTTGGGACAGTGGAGATTTTCCCTGGGATGGATCAGCTCTTATAATATGTCAATGGAATGCAAGGAGGGGGGTGCAACCAGTCTGACATTGACAAGCCTGGGGGCGCCAGGGTGAGGGGCTGCTGGGCTCGACTTCTTACAAACCTCAGAGGCCCGGGGGCGCTGGAGGGAGGCAGGTCAGACAGCAGGCTCTGGGCAGGCTGGAGACGGACAGGGGAAGGAGCCCGATCGAGAGACGTCAAAGGCCCGCCCTGCCAGTACAGAGCCGAGTGCCGCCGGCACGCGGCACCTGTTATATGCAGGGTCCTGTCTTGGGGTCCTGCCCTCTTGGAAGTAGACAAGTGATAACCCAGGTGCAGGGCGATCACGCCTGAGTTCATGGTGGCAGAAGTGGGATGGGTGCTGCGAATATTTTGAAGGAAAGGCAGCAGGATGTGCTGTTGGACTGGATCCGGTGAGAGAGATGGGGAGACTGCGGGGTCCAGGGTGGGGCCAGGGTCTCAGGTCTGAGCAGCGGGTTGCACGAAGTTGCCCCTCCCTGAAGATGGCAGGAGGATAGGTTCAGAGGGGTGTGAAATCAGTTCTTCAATAGGCTCTACCCCCTCTAGACGTAGCTTGGGTTTATGACTGCCCTGCGGACCTCAGGGAGCCTGAGCAGCGTGACTCCAGAGCAGTCGGGGACTGGCAGGGGTGACAGGAGGGCCCGGCCCCTGCACAGCCAGCCCTGGGTTCCAGTGCAAGAGAGTGACACCCGCCCTTCCTCCCCTTTCTCTCCTGCCCATCTCCTTCCCTCCTTCCTGGCCTCTCTTTCCAGCCAGTGCTACAAGGAGCTGGCGGACCTCCTGGAGGAGGGACTGAGGACGGAGCCACCGGACAGGGGCTGGGAGAGGAGAGTCACAGCAGCTCACCCCCGACCCACAGATTTCATTCAGTCCTTGTTGTCATCCACTGACTGCGAACCTGCCTCGCCCCTTCCTTCCCCCACGGCTGTCCCCACAGCTTCCCCTCCCGCCCCCGCTTCCTGACTCCAGGATGGTTCGTGGCTGCCCCCCACAACCTCCCGCCCCACCCTGTTCTGCTTGGCTGTTCATATATTTTGAAGGAAAGGTAACTGCTGGTTTTGATGCTCTTGAATAGCATCACCTTTGTTTGCACCCAGTTTACAGATGCAGGAACTGAGGCTCGGAGGGAAAACATTTTCTCAGGTCCATCCAGCCAGGCGGTGGCAGAGCAGAGACCAAGGTCAGTCTGGCCAGAGCCCTTCCCGTTTGCTGCCCATTTGGGGGTGACCCGGGGTTGTTTTGGAGGCACAGCCAGATGGCCACAGCGTCAAGCGGGGCGCTGGGCAGGACAGCAGGCACATCTGGATCCAGCCAGGGCCCCAGATGACCACTGCAGATTTAGGATTAGCCTCTTTGGATAATTTCAGTGGGTTCTGGGGCATAGGGGCTGCCACTAGTTGTCTGGCACTTGGCCCTGGGGTGATCAGGGCAGGTGGGTTGGTGGCCCAGGGTGTGGGCTCAGGATTAATTCGTTTGCATTTGAAAAAGATGCTCACAGGCGAGTTATTGATGATTTACTCAAGACTTACCTCCTAAAGGCCCCGCCTCTTAAAGCTATCACATTGGGTCTTAGGTGTCAGCATACGAATCTGGGGGTACACATATAGGCAAACCATGGCAATCGCCATAGTACAGGTGGGGAACGGGCTCCCAGAGGGGAGCGAATGCAAGACGTCTGAGGGGAGTTACGCAGCTTCTCATCGAGAAGCACGGGCCTTGGCTTCAAAAACAAAACATATAATAACAATTATAGCAAGAGTCATCCAATCTCAATGTCAGTAGTGCCAAGATTGAGAAACTCTGTCCTAGAGACATTGGTGACCACGGCAGAGGACGTTCACGCAGCACGGTGAGTAACAGTCCCCGAACTGGAGACAGCGCACGCGTAGTCTATTCCCATAGTGGCCAAAATTCAGAAACGGTAGCTAATTTCATCAAAACGGATGACTCGCACGTCAGCGCCGGACGAAAGGAGCAGATCGCGGAAGAACACAGGTGGTATGCTTCCATTCCTGTAAAGTTCAGAAGCAGGCAGAGCCACGTGGACATCCATGAGATATATATCGTATCACAGATAGATGACAAGACACTTAAAACCAAGCAGAGATCATTACACAAATCAGGATATTGATGCACTCTGGGTAGGACAGAGGGAACGGCTGGGAAGGACCCGCCGTGGGCGTTTAAGGCACTGGCGATTTCTATTTCAGAACTTAGTTGGTGGAGAGAAAAGTACTTTGTTATTGTTTAAAAATAAATACGCATGCACACGCACGGTTTGTGACTTACGTGGGGTTTCCCGGGAAACAGAGCTGGAGATTTGCAGGCAGATGGATTTGGGGGAGTGCTCTGCGGGGTGACACTGGTGAGGAAGAGCGGGGGGCAGCGTGGGCAGGGGGGAAGCTGAGCTTTGATGCGATCGTAACACGGGCCTCTGCCAGGGCTGCAGAGGACTTGGACCTGGGGTGGCCCTTCTAAGTGGTCCCTAACTGAGGAGTGGGACAGGCTTTTGTACCTCCTTACTGAGCAGCCCTGGAATGGGGCACAACCTTGGGCCAGAAGGCATGGCCCAGACAGAGGCTGAGCCGTAAGCCATCAGCCACCAACACTCCTGGTAGAAAGAATGACTCCGTCCTAAAAACGGGACCTGGGTTGCATACAGCATCCACTGTACTTTTGTTCAGGCATCACACCTGGTCGCCCATACACTTTAGATCATCTCCAGGTTACTCGTAATACCTAGTACAGTCAATCCTTGAACAACTGTATTTGACCTGCACGGGGCCACTCGGATGTGGATATTTTTCAATAAATATACTGGAAAAGTTTTTGGAGATTTGCGACAATTTTATCAAGCAGAGTCCTACGGATGGTAAAAAAACAAACAAACAAAAAAAAGTTTTGGGACAATTTGAAAAAGCTTGCAGCTGAACTGCATAGCCTAGAAATATTGAAAAAATTAAGAAAAAATGTATGTCATGGGGCTGGGTGTGGTGGCTCATGCCTGTAATCTCAGTACTTTGGGAGGCCGAGATGGGAGGATCGCTTGAGGTCAGGAGTTCGAGATCAGCCTGAGCAAAAGCAAGACCCCGTCTCTACTAAAAAGAGAAAAAATTAGCCAGGCATGGTGGCACTTGCCTGTAGTCGTAGCTACTTGGGAGGCTGAGGCAGGAGGATCGCTTGAGCCCAGGAGTTTGAGGTTGCTGTGAGCTAGGCTGATGCCACGGCACTCTAGCTCGGGCAACAGAGCGAGACTGTCTCAAAAAAAACAAAAAACAAAAGGATGTTATCTTTTAGTTTCTACAGGGAAACAGGGAACCTAAACACCTTGTGACTCTGACTTGCTTGGGAAACTATTGTTTTAAGTGACGACTGTCTTTTTGCTTATCGGATTGTGTAAGGCTGTCCAGGTGCCTGGAATGTCCCTTGAAGGGACTCAAGATATTTCTTTTATTTCCATACTTGGGGCTGGGAGGACAGCAGGTCCCCACGAGGGGTCTCTTCTTTGTCTCAGTGTTCACAGGGTGGGGACAGACTGGGGCAGGAGGAGGTGGGGAACATGGAAAGAAGCACATTGTTCTTAGAGTGGAAAATCTAGTAGGTGTTCACGGCTTGGGTGGAGAAAAGTTTTTCATGCAGAGATTAGGATATATAGAAAAATATTTATTTTATCTTCCTGGGAGGACAGAGAGAGTGAGAGAGGAAAGAGAGGGAGAGCAGGGAGACAGTGTGGTGTCCCAAAGAAAGAGAAGGAGGTTCCAGCCCCGAGGCCACGTGGCTTGCTGATTTTATGGGGGCAAATAGAAAGGGGAAAAAAAAAATAGTGATTGTTATGAGAAACCACTGAATCTGTTCCTTTCCTCCTTCTCCCAGGGAGATGATAACAGGAGCAGCCAGGATGTCAAAGTCCAAGAGCTGGGTTCCTGCCTTTCCCTGGAGAAGGGATTATCACAGGGGAGGCCTGAAACTCCCTGCTGTTCACCCGGGAACTCTGTAAAAACAGAGCCTCAAAAGCAATTTTAAAAGAGAAAGATCTACATCTCTTTTCCATCTGTTCAGCTCTTTTCAGAAGTTGTGCAAAACAGGAATCCTGCAGGGTGCCTGTTAGCGAGCGAACTCGTAGGATTGGTCCTTAACTGTCCCTAGGAAATTGCAGGATTAGATATTTTCCGGTTAATTTTTGTAAGGCGGCCCCTGTCATTAAACGCAGGAGGGGAGGGTAGACTAGACCAGGCAGGGGCACGGGAGCCAGGAAGACGCGGCTCCCTCTGGGTAGATGTGTAAATAGAGCCCATGGAATTTACTAGAGAATTAGGTGGGCGGCGGGGTGCAGGGCCACCCTGAGGATATTCAGGGCATGAGGCAGTAATTTTTGTTGAAGTCCCTGTCTATAGAAGCAATTTGATTGAAAAATGTACCGCAAAATTCACGGCCCCCAGTGAGGTGTAGTGATTTATCAGTGAAGATTTACACTCATGGTGGAGAAGGGGCACTTACATATTTCCTTATCCCGGAACTCGTGCTGTGAAATTCTCCGGCGGTCGGGTACCAGCTCTTCATGTTCTTTATCGTCAAACGTGTCATTTTGGGCTAATTTAATACCCCTCGGCATGTGGAAGAGGCAGCAATGCCATGACGCTCGATGTCCCTCTCATCTCTGCTGGTCTCTAGGACCATTTATTTCACACTGGTCACGTGGGTCCTCGTGACGCTCAGGGCCTTGGGTGCTGGGCATCCGGGGACAATGGCTCCGAGTGACTCTCACAGAGGCGCGTGCTACTGAGCTGGGTTGCTGATGACCACAAAGGCAGATCCTAACTAGTGTCATGGGAACGAGAATTTCCCGGTCTTGCTAGACGGTCATATTTGGGATTTCATAGTGTAAGTGGAGAGCCACACATCTTCCCACCAGGCCTGTCTTCAGGCCATCCCTCTGCGTGCCTGGGGTCAGTCTTTCAGCACTGGCCTTGCCCCTGCCTTCGACACACTGGTCCCATGAGGATACGCCAAGCAAACAGAATGGGCCCATGCCTGCCCCGCCTCCAGCAAAGCAAAGACCAAGACCCGGAGTGTCTGTCACCCCCTGAAGGGCCCATGATGTCCTGTTGGGGAGCCACAGTCTCAGAGAGTTCTCGTAGGGGAGAAGCCTTACAATTTGCTGAAGTCCTTTAAGAGCCTGATCTCTCTTCCTGGCAGCAGGAGTTACAGGCCACAGATAATATAATAGTCCCTGTGGAAGGAATAAAGAACCTGTCACAGGTCGCAGGGAGAGAAGTAGGTAGCTGCTATCTAAAGGGACGTTGCCTTATTGTAAATCCAGGTTTACTAAATAATTAGCCTCAGCCTGAACTTTGGGGAAAGCACAGTGATCAGATCACAGGCCGTTCAGATCCAAAGACTTAGGGTACATCCCAGCATTTATAATCCGTGTTCTGATAAGGAAGGAAGCACAGGCAGATTTCGATGATATTTTATTTAGATTATATGTTATTGTATTTTAAGTAATAAAATTTAATTCTCCTTTATGTGTGTGTGTGTGTGTTTTTTTAAGCCCTTGGAAGAGAGACGCAGGGACTGCCTGATACTCGGTCTGGAAGCGGGGGTGGTGAGACCGCCCAGCTGCCTGCCAGCAGGTGCACAGGTGCAGAGGGAGCAGACACCTGTGCCACCTCCACCTGCCCAGCGTGCTGTAGGCTGGCGGCAGCAGGGTGCGGAGAGCTGATACATGGACCCACCTACCTGGCTCCAGCCCAAGGGACGGTGGTGGACCGTCCCAGGGCCCTGAACTTGTCTCCTGTCCAGGTGAGTCGGTGACAGGTGTCCAGAATCAGCGTGGTAGTGTCATTCTGGTGACCTGCCAAGTTGCTGTCCTGGAACTGGGGTCCAGCCACAGAACCCCAGGACCATGCCACCAGGCAAGTGTCCTAGGGTTTCTAGGACCTCCCAGCCAACAGGGGTGGCAGTGGTAGACTTTTGGAGAGCATCCGAATGGTGAGAAACAGCTCAGAGCCACACAGATCCTGCTGGTCTGACCTTGGAGCACCCTGCCCAGATAGCACCATGGCCCTGGCCGGCCCCAGCCGCCGGAGAAGGACTAGAGAATTCCAAGGAAAGTGCAGGGCCCCCACCTGCCTGGTCTAAGGATGCTCCTGGCGGGCTGTGAGAGAAACAGCAAAGGCCGGGACCACCCGCCAATTTCCGATCATGTCGCCATTTATTGGGATGCGGAGCATTTGGGAGAAGCAGGTGGGGAAGGGGTAGGGAAATCAGGGCCCCATTTTGGGGAAACTGAGGCTCAGAAAAGTTAAGCCCAGAGGCGCAGAGCAAGGATATGAAACCGTTTTGCCTCCTAAGCCCCAGACAACACCGCCTGCCCCAGCTCCACGTGGGGCCCTTTCTAAAGCATTAATGATGCACCAGGCCTAATGCTAAACCTCTTTCGTGAATGATCCCATTCAGCAGTGCCCACACGGTGGCATTTTGATCTCCTTTCAGGGAGAACAAAGGGAGGTGAAGGAAGACCTTGCCGAGGTCTGTTCTAGTTCGTCGCCTTAACCACGCGCCATGACTGCAGCTGTTGCCCCAGGTCTCAGACGGAGGAGGCAGCCCGTTCTCCTCCACCCTGAGTCCAAGCCCATGTGGGCGCTCACAGAACTGCTCCTGCCCTTTGCTTCCAGCAATGAGGGGGCTGAGGGGCCTCCCGCCTGCCGCCCAGGGGCCCTGGGGCCCCCCTCCGACCCACCCCTGCTCATTCCCTTGGCTCAGATGCCGCTCGCCACGGCCCCGCCCGGCACCTGTCACAGCCCTGCGTGGCCCCACACAAAGGCCTGTGGGGGAGGCTGTCAAAGGAAATTACCGCCCCGCCTGGGGACAGTGGGACATGGTGCCTGTCAGCCTGCCCACGGCCTGGGACTCAGGGGCCAGCACGACGCTGGCACGGGCAGCCTCATTGTGGACTATGCCCCAGGTGTCGCCGGGCAGAGTCTGTGTCTCACGCTCCACCAGCCCTCTCCGCAACCCCCAAACCTGCCCGGTGCCCACCCCTTCTCCCCGGGCTGCACTGTGGTCGTCACCCTGGGCCTGTCCACCGCATCCCCTGCCTGGACCACCCATGGTCTCCTGCTCCTGTCACCCCAAAGTACACGGGAGGGAGATGGACTATTGTGTAAAGTGGCATTTCTAGAACTGCTGCAGAGACTCTTGTCTGGAGCGACCCCTGCCCCCAACCCCTGCCAGTGCCTCCAGCGTGTTTGGGAAACTGGGGAAGGTTTCTGTTGTCACAGTGATTACAGGGAGCCACCGGCACTTCCTGGGCAGGGGACCAGGAATGCTAATGTCCCGCAGAGTGTCCCACAGTGTCCCAGACAGGCAGTCCCTCCCTGTAACCCACCTGACACCCACGTAGGTAGAGAACTTGTTTACCATTACCTGAGGCAAGCACTGAGCTCCACTCTATTCACAAAGACTTACATTTTCAGGAATGCAACTACTGGGTAAAATAAGGGAAGTCTGTTCATTGTTCGCCGTCTGGGACCTGAACCAGGGATGGCGTCTGTCTTCAACCTCCAGGAAGGTTCCGCCCGCAGGGCTCACCCCAACCTCCTTATTACGTCTTGTGGCTTCACTGTAAATGACTTTCCTCTCTTTCTGCCTTTACGACAACAAGGACATCATCTTGATGTGAAAAACTTTTTGTACATGGGTGGGTTGTATTATGTATAAATCTTATTTCAGGGTGGTAAAGGGAGCATATAAACATATTTACCGTAACACTAATCTACGATAAAAACCAAAACAGCAGTTATCCCCCGGGGGTGAGGGGTGGGCGGTGAGAGTATACACTGCAAACGGGGCACGAAGGAACCTTCCGGGTGGAAATGTTCTCTGCCTTGATTGGGGTGGTGACAATTGTCAAAACTCGTCCCACTGCACGCTGAAAGTGGGCGTGTTTTGCTCCAGTCGTAATGTGAATTATGCCTCACTGAGGTAGAATAATACACATTTTTAAATATCTGTAGAGAGACTTAAAAATATATATATACTTGTTCTAGAAAGGAGCTATGGCTCTGCTAAGGCCTTGAAGTCAATCAAGTGGATTTAGACCAGTGTTTAAAAGCAAAGTTGGAACAGAAGGAAACAGTCTCAGACAGCCCTGCCCACGGCATGAATCTCGCAAAAGCTCCATAGAGCTTTCGGCTATGTAATAGACGCACATACGTGTGTGTGCGCTCAGTTGTGATGGAAATACAGTTCTTATTTTGAATTGTAGACAAAAACCCTGGAAAAACTCTAAAATAGTATTTGCCAGGCTTTCAAACGGGCTCAGCTGTCGCTTAGCGAGACACCCACCCAGGGCAAGGTCTCACGGATGACACTGGATAGAAGTTTGCCTTTCACTTGGTGGTCTGGATAATTTCTAATTCGTTTACAACAATGTATCAGATGCGATTAGATCACCACAATTTTACCCAAGAAGATCGCCAGTCAGGAGTTTGTGTGTTGGCAAGAGGAGTAAATGTAGCGGAGCTAGTTCTTTTTTTTTGAAGACAGAGTCTCACTTTGTTGCCCGGGCTACAGTGCCGTGGCGTCAGCCTAGCTCACAGCAACCTCAAACTCCTGGGCTCAAGCGATCCTCCTGCCTCAGCCTCCCGAGTAGCTGGGACTACAGGCACATGCCGCCACGCCCGGCTAATTCTTTTTTTTTCTAGTTTTAGTTGTGCAGCTAACTTTTTTCTATTTTTACTAGAGATGGGGTCTTGCTCTTGCTCAGGCTGGTCTCGAATGCCTGACATCGAGCAATTCTCCCGCCTTGGCCTCCCAGAGTGCTAGGATTATAGGCATGAGCCACTGAGCCTGGCCCAGAGTTCGTCCTGATAACAGAAATTCCCGGGAAGGGGGAGAAGGGGGGTGGGGTAGGAGCTGAATCCTCATCGCTCATGATAATGTCTGCATTTGATCAATCCAGAGCTAACTCTAGCAAAATAGGAAAAATACTTTCAAATTGCATCACATACAAAGGACTAATTTTAATATATTTCCCGCAAATTAATAAGAAAAAGAACAGTCTCATAGGAAAAAAATGCATAGAGAATATGAACAAATAGTTCATAGAAAAGGAATTTAAAATGGCTCTTATGAATATGAGAAGATATAAGACCAGATTTGAAGTAAAATCAATGCAGATTAGACCAACACTAATACACCATTGTTCAGCAAATCAAATAAATTGGTAAAGCACAACAAGATTGGCAATATTTTTTTTCTTTTTTTTTGAGATGGGTTTGGCCAGGCTGGTCTCAAAATCCTGGGCTCACCCGATCCTCCTGCTTCAGCCTCCTGGAGCCGGGATGCCACCACATCCCGCATGATGATTGACAATATCTTGTACTGGAAGACCTCAGGGGAGAGGGCACCCATTGTTGGTGGGAGCATAAATCGCAACAGTCTCTTTGGTTAATAGTTTGCAACATCTGTCAGAATTAGCAATGAGCCTGTGTGGAAAAAGACATATGTAGAAGGTTCTTTGTTACAATACTGTATCAAACAGCAAAAGGTGGGGGAAAATCTAGATAACCCTCATTGGGGGATTGGTTACCTAGGTCATGGCACTTCCAACACAGCCTGATGTGTGGCCGTGGAAAACAATCTGTCGATGACCTCCGTGTTGCTACATTCAGAGTTCAAGTCTTATTTTCTTTTTCTTTTTTTTTTTTGAGACAGAGTCTCACTCTGTTGCCCGGGCTGTAGAGTGCCGTGCCGTCAGCCTAGCTCACAGCAACCTCAAACTCCTGGGCTCAGGCAATCCTTCTGCCTCGGCCTCCCGAGTAGCTGGGACCACAGGCATGCACCACCATGCCCGGCTAATTTTTCCTGTATATTTTTAGTTGGCCAATTAATTTCTTTCTATTTATAGTAGAGACGAGGTCTCGCTCTTGCTCAGGCTGGTCTCGAACTCCTGACCTTGAGCTATCCACCCACCTTGGCCTCCCAGAGTGTTAGGATTACAGGCGTGAGCCACCGCGCCCAGCCTATTTGCTTTGCTTTTTATGCTATATGTAAGACAAATATGTGTGTGTGTGAGAGAGAGAACCTATTATGCATGCAATTGTATATAACATACACACATAAATACTAGCAAAATTTCTGATGTATTATCTTGTTTAAGATGTACATGGATATACAAAGTAAAATGCCATAGACTGGAGAGAAGTGGATATGTTTATAAAGAATTATTAAAACATCTGTGTAATAGATGTCCAGTGGTAAACAAAAATAAAACACACCTTATTTTCTAAAACAATGTTCCTGATAGAAAAAAAATTAAAGCATTCTTTACATCCAAGTCTACCTTACATCTAGACTAAGTTTTGGAGACTCTGGTCAGGGAATATTCTGACAGTGGAATAATTATTCAATACTGTCTCTGGGCTAAGAATGAACTGGCCTGGTGTACAGGCCTCTGTAGGAACCAGAAGACTGAATCTTATTTGTATGCTGGTGGAAGTCCTGAGCCCAGAAATGCCTTCTGGGAGTTGGTTTCAGATCTGGCCAAAAGAGGAAGACTGGTGGAAATATCTTCTTGCATTTAATGCCATTTTCCATTTTATTATTGTTGTGGTTTCAATATGGTTTGTCCCCACCATAACTCATGTTGAGGCTTGGTGGCAGTATTGGGAGGTGGTGCCTTTAAGATGTGAAAATGGGTTAATGTTTTTCTTTCAAGAGTGGATGAGTTTTCAAGGAAATGGATTAGTTCCCAGGAGGGCATGTTGTTATGAAGCGAGGTTGCCTCTCATGTTCATCCTTTTTGCTTGCACCCAGGTCCCCTTTCGTTTCTCTGCTGTGTTTTGATACTGCACGAGGCCCTCGCCAGAAGCTGCCAGCTGCAGCTGCTCAACCTTGAACTTCCGAGCCTGATAAGTAAACCTCTTTCTTTATAAATTACCCAGTCTCAGGTATTCTGTTACAGTAACACAAAACAGACTAAGACAATTACCATAAAACTATTTGTTTCAACTAATAACTGAGAGAGAGGGAGAGAGACAAGAGACAGAGAGAGGGAGAGAGGACTCTCAGCACATGTTCACAAAGGTCTGGGTCACAGCAAAGCCAGTGTGATGGACAAAGCAACTCAGGAAATGTTATTGGGACATATATATAACTCCTGATACCCCAAGAGTTGCTTCCTGCTATACCCGTACCCCCTTACAGCCTACTGCTGGTGTCGGAGCACCGTCAATCTCCAAGGAGAAGAGGCTCAACACTGAGCTCTGAAAATAAAAGTCAACATTATAGTTTCTCACAGAGGAAAAAGATGGGTTCAATTAACAGCTAATAGGAGAGACACTCTATTTTACAAGGTAATAATGCAGTTCCCAAGAGTGGAAACTGAAAGACTAAAGGCTGAGGCTGAGTAATTCCCCCCACCCCATAAGGAAATGGAATATGGTCGTTAGTCTATGGGAGACAATGGCCTTGTCTTAAATGAAAGAGTTTCACTTAGGCCTCCTCCTACCTCCAGACCTTCTTTCACTAACATAGCACATGGTAAGAAAAATTGAACCCATAGCAAAGCCTTCCAACTTGATTTCCCTAGAAGTTAAAACAAACCACCCTGAACTTCTCCCAGCCCTTGCGGTTTTCTTGGCTGATTGTAAAGATTATTGACAAGTTGAAGAAGAACCAGATGAGGTTCAATCTAAATGTCAAGGGGATGAGGGGCTGCAATAAACATAAGACCTCCCACTTCAGTGTAAAAGGGTATTACCTGAAAGGGTCAAGATACATGTCTAAGAAAACCACAAAGAATGTGAATAATGTGAACACAGTCTGGGTCATCACATTCTATTAACAGAACTCAGGGAATCTGTTTGAAACTTGAACAAGTTAACTTGGGAAAATAAAAGGTCATCCTACTTCATTACCTCCACACGACATATAGGATGGACTATACATAGGAAGAGAGAGTGCTTTTTTTTTTTTAAACGCATAGATTTTTATTTTATTTTATTTTATTTTATTTTTATTTTTATTTTTTTATTTCAGCATATTATGGGGGTACAAATGTTAAGGTTACGTACATTGCCCTTGCCTCCCTCCCCCCTCCAGTCAGAGCCTCAAGCCTGACCATCAGAGAGTGCTTTTTAAACTTACTTCTAGATTAGTTATTTTGAATTTAGAACACATTTTCATTCAGTAACCATGTTATATTAATAATCATGGTTGGGTTCTCAGAACAGCCCCTTCAAACCTGTTATGGGTAGTAGCGAAGAGTACTGATTTTGGATTCTGAACCAGCTGAGTTTCAAATGCCAGCTACTTTCTCACTTACCCAGCAGTGAAAACTTAGGCACATTCTAAACTTCTCTGAGCCTTAGTTTCCTTATCTGTATAATGAAGATAATGATAACACCTATCTCCCAAGGTTACTGTGATGATTAAATGAGACAATGCATGTAAAATGTTTAGCAGAGTACCCTTACAAATAGCACAGTACCCGCCTAAGTAAGCACAGAGTAATCCCTCAACAGTGTTAGCTGTTGCCAATATTACCTTTATCATAAGTCCATAGAATAGAACATATTATATATATGAAATCTATATTATATTCCAGATAAATTTCTATATGGAGGACAATTAAAATTTTTTCAAGTTCCAGATAACTTTATGTACACATGATAATTAAAATCCCTCATTTTTTGAGGTGAGTATCAATAAATAAAACCACGTTGTCTCCCAGCAGATTTTTCCTGGTACTCTTTTTCACAGGCTAGCTAGCTACTAAGCTGCGTAAACCTCTTGACTAATTTGGTATAGCATTTTGAATATTCTTTGTCTCTGAGCCTGGTGGGAAGGTGGTGGTGGTGGCAGTGGTGGCCGTCAGAGGGATTTGTGTCTAAGAATTTAAGCATCAGATGTGGATAGCTGAGATGAAGTCAAGTTAGAAAAAGAGATTAGTCATCTCTCTAGAGATGCAATGCAAATCAAAACCACAATGAAATACCACTTTACACCCACTAGGATAGTTATAATAAAAAAGACAGACAATAACAAGTATATTGATGAGGATGTGAAGAAATCGAACCCCTCACCCACTGCTGATGGGAATGCAAAATGGTGCAGCCACTATGGAAAACAACTTGGCAGTTCCTCATAAAGTTAAGCATAGAGTTAACCAGATGAACCAGGAATTCCACTCCTAGGTATACCCAAAAGAATTGAAAATAGGTACTCAGATAAGTACATGTTCATAGCAGCACTATTAACAATAGCCAAAAGGTGGAATAGGACAGATGTCCATTCACTGATGAATAAACAAAAGGTGGTATATCCATACAATGCAATATTATGCAGCCTCACAAAGGAATGAAATTCCGAAACATGCTACAACATGAGAAAGCTTTGAAAACACTATGCTAAGTGAAAGAAGCCAGTCATGAAAGATCACATATTATGTGATTCCATTCATGTGAAATGTTCAGAATATGCAAATCTATAGAGACAATAAAGTAGATCAGTGGTTGCTTAGGACTGGGGAGATGAGGGTTGGGGAATGATAGCTAAAGGGTATAGGGTTTCTTATTGTGATGAAAATGTCCTAAAATTGATTGTGAAGATGGCTGCACAATTCCGTCACTGTACTAAGAACGACTGAATTATACACTTTAAATGGATGAATTGTATAGCATGTGGATTAAATCTCAATAAAGCTGTTGCCCCTGCCCCTCCAATAAAAGGGTAGAGAAGAGGTGAGAAATATATTTTGGAGAAAGAGAGGCTTGTCTACTCTGGGGAGAGATGCCCCTTGGAAGAATGGAAGGATACAGTCAGGAGATCTGGGAAAAGACAGATTTAGATGGAAATAAAATAAGCACACAGGTGAGGGATGAGAAAAGAAATTTGTAAGAGCTGCAACTTTGGCACTGCAACAGCTGTAAGCAGTGGTTAAAATTGAATTCTTCCTTCATCTTTTAAAATAAAGTCTTTTGGTTTTCTTTCTGATTGTAAAAGAAATAAATGCCCATTATGGAGAATTTAGGAAATAAAGAAAGGTAGAAGGAAAAAAATTCATACTCCCAGCAGCCAGAGAAATCACTGTTAACATTTGAGTGTATTTCCTTCTAGACTTTTTTCTCTTGAGTAGAATTTCACATTTACTTCTTTAAAACCTATTCTTCTTGATGATAGGCTTGTTTTCGGAGTCCTTTTTGGTTCTTAGTGTGTATTATCCTCATTGGAACCTACCTAGAATCCAAGGTGGATTTTTTTTTTTTTGAGACAGAGTCATACTCTGTTGCCCGGGCAAGAGTGAGTGCCATGGCGTCAGCCTCGCTCACAGCAACCTCAAACTCCTGGGCTCAAGCAATCCTTCTGCCTCAGCCTCCCGAGTAGCTGGGACTACAGGCATGCGCCACCATGCCCGGCTAATTTTTTCTATATATTTTTAGTTGGCCAATTAATTTCTTTCTATTAGTAGAGACACGGGAGTCTCGCTTTTGCTCAGGCTGGTTTCAAACTCCTGACCTTGAGTGATCTTCCCGCCTTGGCCTCCCAGAGTGAGTTTTTTTTTCTTTTTTAATTAACATTTTAAGACAATAAAAGTAGTATATAATGTGGTAGCAAAATCACTGCCAACTTTGAGTTGGTAGAAATTTCTGTTTTTTAACTTTTATTCACATGCTTTGTTTGGATATGGTTTTTAAAAAAGTCACAAATTTTATTTTTATTTTTATTTTATTTATTTTATTTATTTATTTATTTTTTTTTTTTTGAGACAGAGTCTCACTCTGTTGCCCGGGCTAGAGTACTGTGGCATCCGCCTAGCTCATAGCAACCTCAAATTCCTGGGTCCAAGCAATCCTCCTGCTTCAGCCTCCCGAGGAGCTGGGACTACAGGCATGCACCACCATGCCTGGCTAATTTTTTCTATATATATTTTTAGTTGTCCAGCTAATTTCTTTCTTCTTCTTTTTTTTTTTTTGTGGGGACGGGGTCTTGCTCATGCTCAGGCTAATCTCAACTGCTTACCTTGAGCGATCCTCCTGCCTCCAGAGTACTAGGATTACAGGCATGAGCCACCATGCCCGGCCATCTTTTAATTGTTTAATCACATGTTCTAGGTATCTGTATTTAAATTCTTAACATCAGACTTTGATATCTGGAAGATATGAGGAATCTTTTTTTTTTTGTTTCGTTTTTAGAAAAAAGGTCTCACTCTGTTCCCTAGGCTGGGGTGGAATAGCACCATGATAGCTCACTGTGGCCTTGAATTCCTGTACTCAGGCGATTCTCCTTGCTTCAGCCTCCCGTGTAGCTAGGACTACAGGTGCACGCTACCATGCCCAGACTTTTTTGTGTTTTTGTTTTTGGTTTTTTGTCTTGTAGAGAGAGGATCTTACCATGTTACCCAGACTGGTCTCAAACTTCTGGCCTCAAGTGATCTGTCCACTTTGGCCTCCCAAAATGCTAGGATTATTGGTTTGAGCCACTGTGCCCAGCCAGGAATCGTAATTTGAATAAACTGTGAACTTTAAGCACATTTTATTTGCTTAAATAAATGTTTTATATACATACTTTAATATTAGTAAATTTTTTGAAATTAGTGAAGTTCTCTGAATTAGCAAAATTTAGAGTAATTGACATGTCAGAGCATCAGCAGTATGTTAAATGTTGCATGTTGAACTTGTCAGTGTTTCAGTACAGTAGTCAAGATTGAGAAAATATTTTTATGGAATACGTAAAGCCATATTGTCACCTTATTCTTGTCCGGATAACTTGATTATCTTAAGTAATTAAGAGTTGGGTTCTTTGTTCTTGTTTGGGTTGGGTGTTTATAATTGCGTAATTAGTTTTCTTCCAAGTTTTGGACATTTCGCTTAAGTTTCTATCTGAAGATGGGTCTTGAAATTTAGTTCTATTAATTTCTGCATTTCAAATCAAGCTTATTTGATATACATTTAACTAGCTTTAAGTTATTTCTAGACCAGTCAGAACAGTAAGGTTTTTGAATTTATATTTTTCTTGATCCAATAAATGAAGAGGTCTTTTTATTGGTGTTGTTTTTTTGAGACAGAGTCTCACTCTGCTGCCCGGGCTAGAGTGGGTGCTGTGGCGTCAGCCTAGCTCATAGCAACCTCAAACTCCTGGGCTCAAGGGATCCTACTGCCTCAGCCTCCTGAGTAGCTGGGACTACAGGCATGTGCCACCATGCCCGGCTAATTTTTTCTATATATTTTTAGTTGGCCAATTAATTTCTTTCTATTTACGGTAGAGGCGGGGTCTCACTCTTGCTCAGGCTGGTTTCGAACTCCTGACCTTGAGCAATCCTCCCGCCTCGGCCTCCCAGAGTGCTAGGATTACAGGCATGAGCCACTGCGCCCGGCTATTGGTGTTGATTTTGATGATTTCAGTCCATTTCTGATGCTAAACATTTACTGGATGGCAATTGTTTTGATATGTGAGATAAAATACAACAGCGCATTAGATTCCAATATAAATTGAATGAGTTAGAGGTTCTTTAATGGTGGGCTAATAGGGACAACCATTAAGTAATCACTTCATACTCCTTATATCATGATTGATTTTTAAATGTTTTCCCTTTTTTAGTTGGGATTCTATTGTGGCACAAATTCTGAGGTTTACAGTATATCTTTTGCTGAATATCAATCTAAGATGTATTTTTTGCTTGTTACAGGATTTTATATTTTTTTGTGATGCAGTTGCATCATGGATTAACCCAAAAGATGATCTCAGAGACATGTTCTGTAAGGTAACTAATAAATCTTTATGATGTATCATCCTGGGACTATTAAAAATCATAGTTGAAAAGTTTAAATTATTTTGACATTTCATGTGAATCTTTAGACTCTTCAAATCAGTGTTGAAGATTATATATAACCTTTTTTCTTTTTAACAAAGTTGACTTAAGATATGGCAGTGACTCTACCAGTAGAGCACGCACTTTGAAAATATTTTTCCAGTAGTGCCATTAATTCAGGTGATCCCATTTTTCACTCATGGAAAATAGCGTATGTTTTTCAAGGTAGATAACTGAGATTTGGATTGGACTATAATCTGAAACTGTTGAGCAGAGTGTAAATCTAAGTGGCTTCCACAGGGATTAAGCCTATATAGTTCTTTGCTTTGTTAGTACCCCCTTTTAGTTAACTCCAGTCAGCACTCAGCTGTAACTGAATAAAAAATAAAATACAGTTACACATTTGAATTACCTAATATTAAAATTAACAAACTACAGTTGAAGCCAGGAACCCAAAGCTTGTGTATTTCCAGTTTAAAATGACATAAGACAAAAATTTTATTCCTTGGATGAATTCTATACTTTGTTTTTCATTGGTATGATATCAGAGATTACTTAGAGTACACCTGTTACTAGGACACTTGCTGAATCCTAAAGCATATGTTATGAGGTACTTTTAGGAGAGTCATGGAATGATGTAGAATCCAACAAAGGTTGAGAATAACTACTTTAAAATGGATACAATTTTGAAATGATAAAATCAATAGTGTTGGACTTCAGAAGATGTGCAGATCTGAGGTCTTCCCTTTGGTTATTGATAAATTAATGGTTTTTCACTCTTTGCAGATCCTTCATGGATTTAAAAATCAAGTTGGGGATGAAAATTGGAGGCGTTTCTCTGACCAGTTTCCTCTTCCATTAAAAGAGCGTCTTGCAGCTTTTTATGGTGTTTAATCTAATACACTCAAGCTGCAGTCCCAAAATTAGGGGTAAGTTGTAAGAAGTTTGGAAATTTCCAGATGAAGAAAATTTGGTTAGGATTGTAATCTCAAACTGCTGAATAGAATTAAAAAGCTATTTGTTTTCTATAGGGGTTGAATAAAACCTAGTCTCATTATTATGCTATATTGAAGTTTAAATTTAAAGTTACCTAAGTGAAGGCTAGAGAATTTTTTTTTAAAGAACTAACAAGCCAAAATAAAATGAACGGCTCCACTTTGATGCATGAATTTATAGTCTCTGATATAAGAACTTTCTATATTATAAGCTTTAAGGAAAACACAAGTAGAATTGAAGCTGGGTTTTGACTCAGTATTTTTCAGCATGTTTTATTGAGTTCAGCACTGTGTTTAAAAACAGTTCATGGAAGATTCTATTTTGATTTAGAGTGTTAGAGGACTGTATGCCCATTTGGACTATGGCTCCTTGAGGTTTTCTTTACTTAAATGGGACTAACAATTCTGATCTCTTAGCTTCAGTTTCCTCATTGAGTTATGTTGACAATTAAATACCATACTGTGTGTGAGCCAGGCACGGTGATGCACACCTATAGTCCTAACTACTCTGGAGGTTGAAGAGGGAGGGTCACTTGAGCAGAAAAGTTCAAGATCAGCCTGGGCCACTTAGCGAAACTCCATCTCAAAAAAAAAAAAAAAGAAAGAAAAGAAAAAAACAGAATACTGTGTGTGATGTCAGAACTTTTATATATTGCCTGGCACAATAAGTTGGCTCAGTAAATGTTAGGAACATGGGAAGTACAGTAAAACCAAGGTTTTGACATTCTTCTTAAGTTTTGAATATGAATTGAGACATATTTGGAAGTCAGAGGACATGCTGAATGTGTATACAAAAGGTGTACACCAAATTGAATTATATTTTACATTGAATTGGAGTTTTTGTTTGCTTGCTTATTTACTCTGAGCTAGATTTTAAACCTGGAAAGATTTCACCATCCAAGATTTAATTTATGTTAAATTATGAGAATGCAACAGATGAGAATGACTTTTAACTTCAGAGATTCAATAGTGAGCTACTAGTAGTACTCTGAGACTTATTACCATCACTAATTACGAACTGTTTTAAGACAAGATAGGAAATAAATTCTCAATTTTCTAAGTAGACATAATATGGATCCATATCCTTTATGCCTGCCTTTTTATACTCCTTCTCCTTGTTTCAGAGGCAGGAGAAAAAGGGGTTGCTTGTACTTCTCCACAGATGAACTAATCATTCTCTGTGAATTCACAACACTTATAAATGTGCAAAGTTTGACATGAGTGGGTAGTAGAGTTTGTTGTAAAAGGACCACTATCAGGTAATAGTTTAAATCTCTCAGTAATCTTACCTGGAATATTAATGTCCTTTTTATCATTAAAACTGTTAGCATTAAAAAAATGTTCTTACATCAGGAAAATTAGGTGACCCTGAGATATAGAAATGACCAAATGAAATAGAGTCAGAATGATAATTAGGAACATTGAGAAGGCAGGTATTAAATTTTACTTTTTGTTATTTACTAAATGTAATGACCCTACTGTGGTAATAAACACTTCTAGTGCCTCCTAGGCTATAACGTCAGACAACCAAAAATAATTAATTCTTTATTTTTTGGTAGATTAGATGTGTTTGCTTAATATTGGGAATACTAGGAAAAGGATGATATTTTAATTCTTACTAAGGAAAGTGCTTGTCCTAAAGAAAGTGCTATTTAATTTTGAAGAAAGTAAGACAGCTTGTCATGTAAGAAATAATCAGTTTTTATTGGGTGGGTCCCTATTTTGCAAAGGGGGTAAAAAATTAGACTGATAGCATTATGCAAGGCACATTTCATCTATACGCAGTGCAGCATGCCTTTCTGTGTGTGTTCCAAGGTTGAGCTCACTTCTCATATCTGATGTAGGTGACAATTCAGAGCCATAGGAGAAGGAAGAAACATAATTGACAAGCATGATCTTAGGCAATTTGTGCAATTTCTCATGTTCTTTATAGGTAAAAATAGCATTACTATTTGATTAATTTTGTGTTCCACCAGTTTTGAAAGACAGACAGTTGTTAAAGATAAAATTGCTTCTTTTGTTCTTTTACTTACAGGTCCTTCGGTCTTGGAGACTAGAGGGAGCCTCTGCACCCAGGGAAAATGTTACCCTTTACAGGGGGGAAGGGTAAACCAGTAGGGAATACAGTACAATCCCAACCCTACTGGGAGGGGCGGGAGGGAGGTGTTGCCGTCACTGTATTAAGTCGATGTTGGGAAACGTTTTAACATCTGGAGATTTTGTGGGTGGAAATCTGTCTCCAATTACAACTCCACGCTGGATGTGAAGAAGCAAAAAAAAATCTGTTCAGTCTGCTCACAAAACAGTACATTCTGGAATATTATGGGGAATTGTACCAGAACAAGAACCATATAAGTGATGCATAGGGATAAGAAAGAGGAAAAATTCCTTAGTGCACAATAAAGGAAACTTAAGGGGGTTACAAACAGTAAAGAAGCTTTTTTTTTAATTTAAAGATTTTTTTTATATAAATTTTCCCACATGATGGGGCCTTGTTTTGCATGCTGATGAAGAACTACACAAACAAAACTAATAGAGTTAAAATCAGCTTGCCTTCCCATAGTAGAAGCGGGTTCTTGGAAGTTACAATTTAAGGTACCCCCCAAAAAGTTGGAAATAAAACAAAACAAATTTAAACAATGAAGCACCCTGTGAAATGCCAAATGAGTCACTCCTTTTACCTTTGTGGGGTGGGCAGGGAGGGAAGAATAAATGGGGTTGGGGGTATCAAACTAAAGATGACATCTTAATTTTACATTAAACATTAATGTAGTGGATATAATTTGATGGTTGTACTTCATTAGATTTAATTTCTAGGCCAAGATGTTATTTTTAAAGTGCAGTTTAAGGTTCAGGCATGCATTCTGGTTCATAGTGATCGAAAGTAATATAAATTAGTGGGAAAGTAGCATGCTTGTATCACATAGAGTGAGGTTGGTATTCATTTACCTATGTTGCGCCAGTTTGTGTTGCAGTTTACCAATTCAATATAGCCCTGCATTTAAAATTCCTTTTTAAGATTTGTGGATTTTATTTTTATTAAGAATATAGATATATAAAGTACTGTAGTTTACAGCTAGGCCTTGAAATATCTTTTTTAGGATCTGTTAGGAATAAGATTGATATTGTATTGTGTGTAACCTGCACAATGTGGAAAGCTGATATACCTGTGCAAAATCTTTGCCTCTGTGCTGTCAGTGTGATGTGCTTTCTGCATGGTTATATACTACTAGTGATTTTATCAAAACTTCTAAAATTTAAATTACATGGTAAAAGATCTGTAAAAAAGGCTGCATAAATGTTAGTTGACACATAAAAACAATTGTAGAAGTTGAAAAATGATTGCTATATTTCAATGTTTATTCCCACTCAACATATTGCCTTCTAAGCTTTCTTTTTTTTTTCTTTTTTTTTTTTTTTTTTTGTTCAAAGCATGATCTTAAGGATATGTTTAAGTTAATGGATGTAATGCAGGGTTCCTACACTGTATTGGCGCATGTTGGTGGCCCTCTGTGCCCTAGATGTATGCACACAGGGTGCAAGTTGAAAGCTACAGAGTGAAAGTTGGTTTGGATCCTCTTCATTTCATTTGTTTAGCTTTTCTGTTATTTTTCTCTACTTACATGTATTCCTGTGAATAAATCCTTGTTAAGTTAACCCTTTACTTTTCCTTCCATGTGTATTTTCTTATATACTGTGAATGTGAAACCTAACTGGTACACTTGATCTTGTGTCCATATGAAAGTGCAAGTCTTTATTAATTTGGATTGCCTGAACAGTGTATCCCATGATGATGAAGGAAAATGGAGAGATTTTTCTTTTTAACTCTGCTGGTCAGAGATGAAGCCACGCCTTTCCATTTTTCAATGCTGCATATTTAATCTGCAACAAAAATGTTAAGCCATAACAGCCTTTTTATATTTTAGTTTGTCACCTTTACATTGCAGAATAAATACTGAATAACCATTTTTATAAGCAGTTGCTCCTCTTTGCATGGTTCTATTCTCTAAAAGTGTTGAATGATACAGCCATTGCACTGAAGTTTGAGCTGTGTGGGTGTGAATTTATAAGTACTGTTTCAAAAAATTTCAAATGCATGGTAGCATGCAGAAAGGTTTTTGTTATTTTGTGTGTGTGTGTGTGTGTGTGTGTGTTTAACATGTTCTTTTACCTTCTTTCCTCTACTTTGGCTTTGCAAATTTCGGTCTGTAGAGCCTGAAATTAAATTATTTTATAATGCCCAATTTTTAAAAAATTACAAGTTGGATTTAAAGAGTATGTGGCATTTTGCTTTCTAGTACCATTGCTTCACTGGAAGCTCAAAATTTGGTTCCTATTTAGTCTTTGATAACTGAGATAGGGTAGCTATTTTATTCTTAAATTATAGTGATATCCCGTAGTGCTTCAAATACTTTTTAGAATTTAATAAGACAGATATTTTAATATTCTGGAATAGGTAATATTTTAAATTGAAAGAAATGGCCAAATTTTTCTCTAAACACAGTAAAACAAATACAGACAACCTTTAGTAAAGTTATATGGACCTGTGATTGACAATTTTTTATTGACTAAAAGCAATATTGTCACCTGTCTGATTAAAAATCAGTTTCCAATTAGGCAGATGAATAACACTATAAGGATGTGCTTTTAAATTTAAAGGAGATTTAATTTTAAAATAGAAAATAAAATTAAGTAAATATGACTGGCACACTGAGATTGGATTGGTTTTTGTTTTTTTTGGTTTTTTTTGTATTTTCCCCCCTCGAGGTTGTTTCTTCCTAATTTATATTTCAGATACATAGTGTAGCACAGGAATTTGCAGAAGCCATTTAAGTTATCTTTTGAGGTAAGCTCTGATTTAGCATTTAACCTGATAAAACCTAATACATCATGGGATATATATATATAAAGCAACTTAACTTTTGTGGTATAGTCTTAATAGTTTTGAATGTTGACTGAATGTCTATGAAATTGTGAGTTTGTCTTTGTTACATTCCAGTGTTTCTGCCTCTTGGCATGCTTAAAGCACGGCTTACTTCATCTGCTCCTTACACACTAAAATGCTGTTAGTGTGCTCAACTACAGAAATAGCCGCTGCTAAGTGATGTAGATTTTCTACTTGAATATTTTTATGTTGTAGGAACCTCAGGAGGTCAGTGTTTACTGTTTTATATATGCCTTCTTTTTCCTGTTTGAGCTTCTCTCTTTGAAGGATTCTAACAGAATAAAAGCTGCTGATCAACCTAAGTTGGAAACAGAAAGTATATTTAATTTAAATGCATGTTTGGCAGTTCCATGTTACAGTCCATTAGCAAGGAAGCTTTGTGCCACAAGTATCATTTATTCAAGAAAGAATTTTGCTTTTTGTATCATCTAATCTCTCTAATGACTTCATACTGTGTAAAAAAAAAAATCATTTTTTAAATATTTTTGGTTGGTTATTTCCCAAATAATCAACATGTAAATAATCTTTAAGAGCCAGTTCTGATGCTTTACATTATTGCTACTTGATTTTGTTACGCAAGTTAGATTTCAGAAGAAATATATTTTAGAACACTTAACGAAGCCATTACATCTTTAAAACAAAACAAGTAGCATACATTTTGTAATTAACGTATTGATGAACACTGTGATTTTTTTTTGGTTAAAATTTTTTCATTGATCTGAATTGCTTAAATTGCATATATTGTAAAATAGGATCAGATGTATATTTTAAACTAATTTCAACTGACTTTCCTCTTGAAATGCTTCGTCTACTCAGTTATAAAGTATTCAGATACAAGTTTTATCTCAGGTGAATACTCCTATATTGCTTTTGCTTTGGTGACATACGCTTATAAGGGTCATCATACTTAAGTTCTTTGTTTTTTTAATGTATTTCATTGAGACTCTTCTCTTTCTCATTTTTCCTATCATTCTAGCAGACAGGGGTGGTATAATTATAGCCAGCCTCACAAGACTTTTGCATGCAGGTATACGTGAAAGTGAGTTAAATTTGGTCCTCATTTTCTCTAAATCCTCAAAATAGGAAAGTGGAAAATTACTCCCATATATAAAATCCTGCATAGCAGAAATACCAGAATTAAACTAATTATATCGTAAACTTTTAGTCTAAATTTAAGCCCTTTGCCATGAAAAGGCTGGAAAAAATGGTTTTTTGCTTCATATAGTTAATCTGTATTATTCATATTGAATGTATTAACAGATAATGGTGCAAAAACATTCTTCCCAAGAGAAGAATGTGTCATGCATAACTGCAGTTTAAATCCTTCCTTGGGTAGTACTTTAAAACACACACAGCTTTGCTTATTGAATTATTTTTGCAAATAATACAAAAGGGGAAAACACTAACTATTGTTACTAGTACTGTTAATGAAGTGTAGGCCTTGGAACCTTTAAGAAAACTGTGGTCTTCAGATAGTTATGGGCCTGGGATAATTTAGATCAAAAATCAGATCAATAATGAGCTGTGTGTTAATATTATCTGGTAATAATACCATGCAATATAGCATCGTATACCGACTTTTAGTGCATTTCATACTGTATTAAATATGGGGATACTTCTAACGCCTCTTTAAAATTTTTACATAAAAGTTAGTTTTGTTCACCTGTGCACTTTCCAGGTGACTTGTGACTAATTTTTTCAGATCTTATATAGATCTTTCCCCCACTGGCATTACTTATGTGTAGATTTATTCCTAATTATTATACATATAAATTTTAAGGTATACATTTAAATTACAGCAACTGTTTGTTGTGGTTTGTATCCCAGAATGTATTGTGTTTTTTAAAAAAAGATGCATAATAGTTGAATGTATGCATGATTTTGAGAGTTTTTGTTTTTTCCACATCTCATATATTTTAAAACCAAGCCAAATCTTTTTGCCAAGCAGTATATCACTGATTAGAAAACCAGTAGTAGTCGTCCTTTTTTTTTTGTTTAGCCTCTATAGAATCCCCTATACTGTGGCTTGGTATTATACAGGATTAGATATTTTATAGGTCTTATATCTTTCTAAAAGCCTACTATATAATATGGTTAGCCTATAAGGCAATGTTGGTCCCCTTCTCGTATTAGCCTCATAAAGAGGTTCCGCTGTACTTTCCTCATAATACTTTGTTGTTTTCCTTTGTGGATATGTAACCAAATTGAGCTTCGGTGATTTTTATGGAGATAATAATTAGACAATACTGTGTAATTAATTTTACTTAATAGATTATCATCTTGTGAGAAGAGATGTTTAAAAGTGGTAAATGACTTCACTTCATATTGTAACACAGTTTTACACATATGTTAACATTGGGTGCAATAATTTAGTAGTGTTAGCTTTAGTTATAAATAACTGGATCTTTCTGCTGACAACTTAGGTTGTATGAGTTATGCTTAAAAGCTTTAAATCTGATGTTTCCTGTATCTGCCACACTATGTTAGAATGTGTCCTTCAAACATACCCTCCTGCAACTTCTCAAACTGTACTAAATTGATATTTCTTGAAGTCTAACTCTGTGCTAACAGATCTTCATTTTAAATAGAATACGGTTTTAATTTTTGATAAGCTGCTGAATTTTAAAGAGAGTTTTTTGGGGCCACCAAATATTTTGGATCATGCAGAGAATATATATTGTACTGTAGTAATTTTGTATTTACATTTGTATGATGTGACATAATAGATGTGAATGTTAATCACTGCTTGACTATGTTAATAAAGTTGTTTAACTATAGATGTTGCACTCTGATTTTTAATGAAAGGAAATGAGCTTACTTTCTCCCCCTCCCCCTTTTGGGTCTAGGTGGATCTTGTGGGTTTTTTCTTTTTTCTTTTTTATTTGTTTGAAGTTTTTTCCCGTTAGCTTACACATTAGTACACTCTTACTTAACATCACTTATTCTTTAAACTCAGTATTTGCTTATTTTGTATAGTGTAGTAAAAACCTAGTTTCCCTTCATTGTAACTTCTATTGATAAATTTTAAACAGTTGATTCTAGTTTCAGCTATTTGAGAATGGGGACGGTAATACAAAAAGTAAATTAATGGTGAGGTTGTGAATATAAAACATTGATGTAAGGATAGATTGCATGAGTGTGTATGAATGTATGTCCTATTAAGGCTTCTTGTTTATCCTTCAAAAAATTAAGACATAATTTTGGAAATTAACATTTATAAAGTAGTCGTTTCCTCTTCGGGTTTTAATCCATTAATATAGTTGCATGATTACTAATTAAAATTAAATGTATTAATACATTTCAGGGAATATGTGTATATAGCTGTCAAGTAGTCTTTTGAAATTTAGAACATTTTAGACCAAGAAAGAACCTAAGATTAGATTAGTGCAGCCCAAAAGCTTTTAAGAGAAGTGAGTCTTGGGTTTCTTTTCCTTGGTTACCTGCATGTGAAAATATTTGAGATATCTCCATTGTGTTGACAAGAAAAGAAACTTGGAACTTGGGTATCGTTCTAAAATACTTCATCAAAATTTTGTGATACCAGAAAGGACTTAGGTTGTGGGAGAAGATAATTAAAATCAACCTAATCTTTTGTTGTTTAAGATTCCAATTTAAAGAATCTTAAATTGTGCCTGAAGCCAAAAATCTTTTCTTGGGTAAGTCTTTAATGTTTTAGTTGCACTAAAACTTATAGTCCTACCAGTTATATGCAGATGACCTTTTTTTCCTCCCCAGTTCAAGTGATTAAAGTTTTTTGAGATGGGATCTCACTCTCTTGCCCAGGATAGAGTGCAGTGGCATCATCGTAGCTCACTGCAACCTTAAACTAGGCTCAAGCAATCCTCCTCTCTAGCTGGGGGAGACTACAAGCGTGCAACACCATGCCTGGCTTTTTTTTTCCCCACCCCCCAGAGATGGGGTCTTGCTTGCCCAGTCTGGTCTTGAGCTCCTGGCCTCCAGCAGTCCTCCTGCTCTGGCCTCCCAAGGTGCTAGGGTAATAGGTGTGAGCCACTGTGCCCAGCTAAACCATCTTAATGATAAGTGAGTAAGGCTGACTTAGTTTTTGAACTGACACCCATTTTTATAGCAAATTCATAATCTGAGTCCAGTTTACATTTCATGTGATTCTTTAGGACTGACTAGAAAAATGGCAGTTGGGACTACACAGCTCTGAATTTGTATTTCCTTTGTACTATATAGTGGACTGTGGGAATTGCTGAGGCTCTCGTTTTTTTAATCATTAATTTCAGAATCAGTGTTAGCTTGATGTGAAAGTTGAAGAAACGTCGCCAGTATTCAGTTAGACACAACTTGTCGATCACAATTTGAAAATTTAATGCAATTTCTAAATCATTGGTGAGAATTGTTACACTGGGAAACTTGAGGTTTTTGTGCCAGTCATTAATGAAATTTGTTTATATGCATGTTATAGCAGTTTAAATTGTTATAGCACTTAAATGTTATAGCAATTAAATTTTAAGTATTCCTTTTCAAACTTTGTTGCTCTTTGAAGAACTTCCTTTATTAAGCAACTTAAGAAAGGCAAGTAACAATTTTAAATGAATTTTAATACAACTACCCAGTGATACAACTGTTAATGTTTCTGTGGACACTTAGTGAATTTGTGGGGCTTTTAGTTATATTGTATCCACATTTTCTGATTAGTATGCATTGACATCCTATGTAGTAATCTCTAAACAATTTACACGATTGCCTCACTATTGTTGGACATTGAGAAGTTATTTCTGGTTTTTCACTCTTAGAAATAAAGTTGTGGTGGGTGTCCCCATGCTTAAATGTTTGCATACATCTGCAGTGATTTCTTAGTGGAATTGCCAGGTCAAAGAAGTTGGTATGGTATAGTCAAATTACCTTTCATTTGTACTAATTTTCATGTTGAGCACCAACTTCAGTGGGTACTGCCATGTATGCTGTAAGTTGTGATATAGCATGATTTTCTAACTTTGGGTTTCTTATGTGAAATCTGTTTTCATATTACATATTCAACAGTTACCTGAGTCTTATATTGCAGGCACTGTTCCCTGGTCTCATGGAGCTTATGTTCTATTGTAGGGAGACAGATAAGTAAAATAGTATGTTACATGGTGGCAAGTGCCAGTGAGAAAAAAGAGCAGAAGATGGAAGGTGGTGATAATGGGAGAGGCTTGCTATTTCAAATGGGGTTAGGAGGTAGCAGGTGTGGAAGGGGGTCATTTGAGTAAAAACCTGAAGGAGTGAGTCTGTGGATGTTTGGGGGAGAATATTTTAGATAAAGGGAACAGTAATGTGTTTGATATGTATTACTGATGAGAAGGATATAACTTGAGCACCCAGAGCAAGGGAGAAGAGTAGTAGATTAGATTTGAGAGCTAACTGAAGCCAGATGGTATTGGCCAGTATTATACTTGAATGTAGTAAGGGGCCCTTGTAGGGGTTTTGGGTGATAATAACTGACGAGGAACAGACTATATAGCTCAAGGGTGGAAGCAGGTAGAACATTTAGGGGTTGCTATTATGAGCAATGGAAAGGTCATTGATGGCTTGAATTAGGGTGATAGTAGGGAAGGTGAAAAGTGGTTGGATATCTGGATATATTTTAAGGAGGAAACATTTGCCAGCATACTGGGTATGGGTTGTGAGGGAAGAATCACACATGGCTTTTAAGACACTTGGCCTGACTGGAGCAGCTGGAAGGGTGGAATTGCCATTAACCAGAATAGGAAAGGTCTGGCATTTGATTTGAGCCATTCATGAGGAGAAGTAGAGTGAGCAGTTCTGGAGTTTGGGGAGATAAGCAGGCTGAAAATCAAAAACTGGAAGTTGGTGTGCAAATGGCGTTTCCAGCTAGGAATCAACATCTGAAGATTGAAGAAATTAATGATGGCAGGGACTAAACCTGAAACACTCCAACATTAAAGTCTAAGAATTGAGTAAAGAAAACCAAAGGAGCGTGATATTCTGGTGAATGGATTGTCTGGACTGAGAATTTACATTTAACAACGCAAAAGCCATAGATTTTGGCAGATTGTTGCACGGCTATAGAAGAAGCAAGATGATTGCTCTCTCATTCCTCCCTCCAAGGGTTTCTATAGAGCTTGGGCTTCCATTTTCCTCAAGGCCAAGTTAAATGGCTTTGTTTTCTTAAAAACTGAATTGTTCAGGAAATTTGGAAGCTGGTGAAGAGTGAGCAGGCCAGAGTGGCCTGAGATAGATCACTTCCTTAAAAAGTAGTTACTAGCTTGTAGTGTCTAAATTTAAATACCCCCCAAAAATTAGTGACAAGTTTTTGTAACTAGACAAGATTAGAGTTCGTATGAAAAAGGCAAGACTGAAAAATAAATAAGAATTGTGGCTACAGATATTAAAAATGCATACTAATGCATGCATAAGCAGCTTAAAAGAGCTACATCCTGAAACATAGAAATAAACATGAAACTAGAGTATTTCGCTTAAATTAATGAAAAAAGATGGATTATTTGACAAGTGTGAAAACTGGGTGGAGATACTTGCAAAGAATATTGGATTCCTATCACACTGTATACCAGAATTCTAGATGGCTCAAAGAATTAAAAGTAGTAAACCTTAAATTTTTTTTTAAATATAATCTTAGTATGGGGTAGGCATTTCTAGCTATGAAACAAAACCCATAAATCTTGGAAGAAAAGGTTGACTTTAAAAGAAAAAACACTAAAAGTTCTGCACGACAGAGTCTAAAAACTTAGGGGAAATTTGGCAGTCCCCTTTTACAGAAAATGGTTACTTCCCTAGGTTATAAAGCACTACAAGTCAGTAAGACAACCCCATAGAAAAATAGGCAAAGGATATGAATAGTCCATAGAAGACAATTTGTTTTAAAGATAGTCAATTGAAATCTAACTATAATTAGATCACTTAAACATATTGGCAAAGGTCAGAAAGGCTTGGTGACATGCTCTCACCTAGGTAATACGGAAACCTGCATTCATACATGGCTGGTGGGAGTAAATTAGTACAACATAAAGGGCAATTTAGAAATTATCAAGATTACATATTTTATATGTATGTATGTATATATCCTTTTACCTATAATTCATCCCCTAAGTACTTAACCTACATGCTAGCTCATAAACAAATGGAAAAGTAATATCTTCACATTCACTGAATTGGTAAAATTTGAAAACTCAGGTGATACCAATTGTTTAAAAATGCTTGATGGGGCCAGGCGCGGTGGCTCACGCCTGTAATCCTAGCACTCTGGGAGGCCGAGGCGGGCGGATCGCTCAAGGTCAGGAGTTCGAAACCAGCCTGAGCAAGAGCGAGACCCTGTCTCTACTTAAAATAGAAAGAAATTAATTGGCCAACTAAAAATATATAGAGAAAATTAGCCGGGCATGGTGGCGCATGCCTGTAGTCCCAGCTACTTGGGAGGCTGAGGCAGAAGGATTGCTTGAGCCCAGGAGTTTGAGGTTGCTGTGAGCTAACTGATGCCACGGCACTCTAGCCCGGGCAACAGAGTG